>VMDO01025461.1:0-28180 GCA_007922755.1 Pedetes capensis
AACCAGCTCTATTTCGATAATAAAATAAATATTTTCTACATCTCCTAAAATATTCATATATATTGCTGAATAAATCCAACATAGGCCCCTATGAAATGTTGAGTTTTAGTAAAAATTTTTTCAATAATAAGTATTAAACTGTTTTGCAAAGTAAATTTTATTGACTTTTAAAGCATTATTTTGCTTGAATAAAGCTTTAAAAGGTCTTCTAAAGGAGGCTAAGCTCTTTAATGAAACTGGAAACATTTCATAAACTACAACCCATACAACACTATAAAATATAGAATGTGGATTGGAACAACAGATATATTACAAAATAATATTATGATATAAAGAAATTTCAGATGAAGTGAGGTCAAAAAGTCCAAAGAACCTATAGCTATGTTTAGTACATAGCTTATGGTCCTATATGGTTTAGCACATAGCTTATGGTTTAGCACATAGCTTGTGATCCTATATGGTTTGCTAGAGATAGACCAATCTTTGATTACGTTTTATGATTCTTTGAGCTTTTCCTTCCTTTTAGTGTTGTGGAAGTGTATCACCTCAAGGTTCCAGTTAATCTGGGAATCATATTGTCTGAAACAGCTATACCAACTCATTTGCTAGTTTTAAACCACCTGCAAGTTTTGGCTGTTATGTGTTAAACTGTATTACTCCCTTATCTGTTGATGATATATTTGAAGATGTTCCTTGGATGTTTGAAAGTGTGGATAGTATTGAACACTATATAAACTATGTTTTTTTCCCTATACATACAAACCTGTGATATATTTTAATTTGTAAATTATTCATAGTAAGGATTAACAAAACTAACTCATAATACAATAGGGTAATTTTAAATAGTATATTATATTTAAAACCTACAAATTGTTTGTCTCTACAATATTCCATCTAATATTTTTTGATCACAGATGACTATGGGAAACTGAAGCTATAGGAAGCAACAGTGTGGATAAGTGGGGCTACTGAACAGCTATATTATCGCAAAACGAACTTAGTAGGCATTTGGCGTTTTTAGAAGAATTTCTACATTTCAAGCAAGGATAGAGTGATAAGTTAGTACCATATAAGAATTTCATTCAAAATTGTAAGAAGACTTTATTTGCTGGCTTGCTTTATTTTCTCTTGTGGCATAATTTAACCTAAGGAAAGAAGTAGGTACTGTTTTTAGTGTAAATATTTATGCTTCAATATTATCCCAAATGTATTTAATAGTAGCTTTCTCCCTTCCCTCCCTAAATGCAACAAAGCAAAATATCCTCTTCACCACACATTTTTAAACTTTTAGGATAAAGAACAAAAGATCACTCTCCCAATGCTGTTTTATTCACTCACTTAATTGGATACTAGGTTCTGAAACCTATGATACTAGATTCTGAAAACCCTATGAATAGCAGAGAAGCACTGTCAAATATAGTGCCAAAAAATGATCCCTTTAGGCTAAAAGGCATTCAAAAAATGACTGGGAAAGAGTTCTCAAAGTGGAGGTGACCTTAATGATGGGAATAAAGTAAAGCCCTGGGATCTCCTTTTGTTGATGTGGCATAATTCAAATTGAGAAGAAAATAGTGGCTGCAACATTAGGCTCAAACATAAAAGATCAGGTGCATGGTACAGTGTTGAGTAGTGTTTCATTCTGTTGTACATAAGGTCACCATGAGTTGGATCTCACTCCAGGGTACCCAAAAAACTTGTTGCAAAATTTGAGACTGAGCAATAGACTCTTGCCTGGATCGCTACAGGAAGGCTTGCCTCAGCTAATAAATGTAGCAGAGCAGAAAGCTCAAGGGAAGAGAAAAGAGGCCTGGCTGGGTGGGGCAGAAAGGTGAACAGATTTGATGCCAATGAATAGTATTCCTGGTGACCTTGAAAGACACGAAATAGTCTGAGCTGTTTCTGTACACAAGCAAACTATAGATTAATCTGTACAGGTATACACACTTCTTTGAGTGTGAGTTAGTAGATTTCAGTTTCTCACCAATTCCACAACCAGATCAAGAGCGTCTCCTTTCCAGCAAACACTGTAGTGCTCTTTTGTAATCCCAATACCTCAGGAGGCTGAGGCAGGAGGATCAAGTGCTGCAGGGCAGAGGCAGCCTGCACAATCTAGAAAGACCCTGTCTCATAGTAAAAAATTATGAAAGGGCTAATGGTGCAAGTCAGTGGTGTAACACTTGCGTAGCATGTGAGAGGGCTGTAGTTCAAAAGCCCCAGTACTGAAAAGAAAGGAAAAGAAAATGAAAGAAAGGAAGGAAGGAGGGGAAGAGGAGACAGAGAGGGGGTGGGAGGGAGAGAGAGAAGGAAGAAAGGAAGAAGGAAGGAAGGAAAGAATTTCTCTTTTCATTAAGAAGAACAGGTGGATATGGGGAAGATGAATAGAAAATATCTACCCTGGTAAATGGAGTCCAGGCTTCCTACTATTTAAAATAATAAAAGATTGAATGATAATTGTTTTCCACCCCTACCTGCATATGTGAAAGCATGATGCTCTGAGAGTATCCACGTTTGTAGTGGAGAAAATATTTGATGCTCCTTTCAATGCTAATATGTTTACAAATATGCCTTAATTTATGAATATTTTAGATATTTCTAATTTTAATTTGTTATAAATTAAACATGTAGATATTCTTATAGCTTTTGCTTGATTTTGATTTCAAAGAAATTTATAATCCAGCCATTAATATATGTAGTATACAACATTGGGGAAGATCAGATTTTCCAAACTCTGAAAATCTGATGAGGGGAAATGAGATCTGATTGCCATTGTTTTCTACATTTTATTATGAAAGAGTTGAAACAAGAATAAAAGAAAATAAATAATACAAAGAAGATTTAAATATCCACAACTTACATTCAAGAGTTATTTTGCTGTAATTCTTAAAAATTCTGAAACAACTTGAAATTAGTTGCATCTGTTATGACATCTCACTTGTAAATATTTTAGCATGCCCTTTTTAGTAGCCAGGATATTTACCTACCTGATCTCAGTACCTTTGTAAAAGAAATGAATAGTAATTCCATAATACCATTAACATCAAGTACTTATTCAAAATCTCATTTGTCTCCAAAGAATATCTTATAGTCATTTAATTCTAATGGTGCTCCATTCCAGGTTCAGACAATATATTTAATTTTATGTCTTCTTTTCTTTTGTAATATAGAAAATTTCTCATGTCTTTGAAAAGTGTTTATAACATTGAAAAACCTAGCCACTTTCATATAAATGTGTCCACAGAGGGGATTTACGTAGTGTTCCCCTGTGGTGGTGTTCCAGGTGACATTAAACCTCTACTCTAAAAGTAAACTTCAGGCTTGATTGGATTTAGAACATTTTTTTTGCATAGATATTTTGTGTGTAATGATTGTTCTACCTACTGAAATGTAACAGAAGAAATAAGGTATTCATTACCTCTTTATTAATATTGGTTGGCGTAATGCATTCAGCTTTTCAAAGATGCTAAGAAATATAACTCTGTCTCTAAAATTTTACTTGGTAGTAGAGATTTCATGGTGACCAAACATATCTAAATTTTACTGGTCATAAATACTGACATAAAATATTTCTTAAGCAATATATTGGGATGAAGAATGCTCAGACCCTGAGGATATTGTTTCTTGGAAGCAAAGGATGAGAAGAGAGAGGAATGGACTTCACATTACAATTTGACTTTCTTTTCTCAAAATACCCAAAAATATGACTAATTTCTATCTCAATATCCTAATTTGAATAATTGATAGAGTAATGTATTTGTGTTTCTGTATTTTTGTATTTAGTGGGCTTACCCATAATCTTAGACTTTCTAAAACAAGGACCTATAATGTGGCTCAAGAGGGGGTTGTTTCTATTTTGCCATATATACCATTCTAGGGTGAAATATTGTGTAACATTAACTTTCCAAATAATCTTTGCCCCATAGTAGCAATTCCCAGTGGATACTAGAATAATCAATGCTAAACTCACACAGACAAAACTCAAAGTCTACCTTCCCCTATCATTTTCACAAAACAAGGAGGAAGGAAAGATTCTATATGTTCAGTGAGATGAGTACCTGGACTGAAACTTTTTCGTCTAGGTTTCACAGGATAAGGAGTGGTTTGCTATTCCATCCCAAGCACCCCAAACTATTCCAAATTCCCAGTTCTTGTATATCTTTGATCTGAGTAGCTATAGATTCAATGAAATCCCATAGATCACTCTCAAAGTCCTTTCAATTTTACTCTACCATTTCTCCCTTCCTGCTCCTTTTGTTCCACTCCCTGTTTCTCTTGCTCCCCTCTTCTTTTTCCTGCCCCTCTTCTGTCTTCTTCCTGCTTTTAAATTTTCTTTCTATCTCCCATGCAAAAACAGACTTTTGTCTTCCTCATTTTGTAACAACTTCTATCAGCACAGATAAACAGTAGAATCCTGCACGGTTCCATTTCATTTATCCATGAAGTCCTAACACATTACTTAGAAGTGGAATAGGAAAAACAGACTTGCATTGATGAAGCTAGCTCATTGTTTCCTTCCAACAAAGAGTCCGTGTTCTTCTGCTCTACCTGCCAGATATTTGGCAGGCATTGTAATCAACTGTCATGTTGCTAGATTTACACTGAGAGCCTGAAGGGAGAGACACATTTCAAGTAAAACAAAACAAAGAAAAAAAGTAGCAAAAACCTTGTGAGTGTGTGTGCATGCATATGTAAATATGTGTGTAGTGCTTTCTAGACACCAAATACTATATACAGTATATGAGTTAGGAATGGCTGATAGTAACCTAATCTTACAAATTGAGAGAGAAGCTTAAAAAAGTAAGTGAGGTGCCTATAATTACACAGCTGGCAAGTATTGACCTTAATTTCAAACACAGAACTTTTGAGGATCCAAGGCCCTTTTCAGACCCTTATCTTCTGAAATGGACTCAATAAACTCCATGTGTTCCTTTTATTCTGCTGGCAGGAAAAATCTAGCTACTTGCTGGAAAGCACTTTCAAAATATTCAATAGATTTGCTGGTTTCTGGAAAGAAATGAAAACTTGAATTATTTGATGTGTGGAAGTCTGTAATGAGGAAAAAAATGAACCTAACCTACCAATTCCTATTATTCTATGAAATCTTGATTATGACCTAACACTTCATCATTCAGTAAAATTACGATTTTAGCTAAGTTGTTTAGTAGTCATAAATTTTTATTGTCACAGATTCATCATCCTTCAAATAAATTATTGTTAAATTTTTAGGTTTCTATCAATGTTCGAGACATAGGTGTCAGAGAGCTAAGAGACAACTTCAGAAAATTGAGTTGTAAAAGGTTTGTAGTAAACTCCTTTCACAATAATAATATTTGAAATTTATTTTTTAATTCTCAGTCAGTGTTAACTTCTGCAAGTCAATAAGGAAAATCCGCTTTTGTCTTTAGCACAGGAAAGAAGTTTTCTTTTTCATATTCTATGTGAGATAAACTGCTCACAATTCCTTTGTCGGTACTATGTTGTAGCTTCTGGGAAGAATTTAGTATTTCAGAGAAAATTTCTTAGATGAAAAATTTAAATATCTTCTTTCAGAAATCATTTCATATGAACAGATTTACAACATATTTACTGATCAATTTTATTTCATTGTTTATATACTTTTAAAAAATTTTAACTGATACAAAAATAAAAATTATAAGTATATATTATATAATAGGATACCATGTGGTATTGTGACGTGCATATATTGCATAATGTTTAAATAAAGTTAAACATCTCTTTCTCCTCAAACATTTATCATTTCTTTATGGTGAAAACTTTTAAAGCTGTCCTCTAGCTTTTTAAAATGTATAGTAGATTGTTTTTATCTACTGTCACCCTACTATGCAATAGCACAGCAGAGTCATCTGTTCCTACCTAAGTGTAACTTTGGACTAATTCATCAACCTTTCTCTATCCCCCTCCACCTTTCCACAGCCTCTGGTACTAAAAGCCTCCTCTCTACTTCTTTGAGTGCTCATTTATTTTGATCAGCTAATACTGTTTATCACCTTTACTGAATTCAAGGATTGTTGTTGTTTTTAGGTGCTGTCAAGCTGTGTTCAACTCACCGACCCTCATGGAGTTTTCAATGGCTGATTGTGTCTGAATTGCCATGTCCTTCTCCCATTTTTGCTGGGCTGGGGATTGAACCCAGGATCAGTGCAAAACGGACAGTGCAAAAACAGTGCTCTACCAATTAAACTAAACCTCAGCAAATACAAGGCTAATGCTTTAGTATTTTGGCTATTCATTAAATTAACAATGCTTCTTAGCTGTCCACGTTACCAAAATCTTTCAAGTATAAACTTTGATTATAATAGACAAATACAAATAGGAGTATTTACAATCCTTCAGGAATGAGCAATAAGAACTAATAATGAATATTGATTAATATTTTACCACAATTCATTTATTTAGATATTTATAGATCTGTTTTCTCCCTTCCACTAATCCGTAAGTGACACACTGTGAAAAATGTGTCCAGCACCACTTTAAAAAAAAGAAATTATGTAACACTTGACAAGTACCAAACAAATAATGTAGGTTGGAAGTATGTTTGAGTTAATTGCTATTATTACACATGTGTATTAAAAATCAAATACAATAGCATTTCCTCAAATAAAGGAAGTTTTGACAACTAAGTACACTTTTATATTTTATATTTTTTCTCTAGTGTTAAATATATATATGTATATGTGTGTGTGTGTGTACAGACTATACATATACCTATACATAACAAATAAACATCATATTAAGTGCATGCATATATATTTATGAAGATTTTCTCCTATAAATTCAGAGTCTATACATGAGTGAATTGTACTAATTATCCTTGAAAAATTCAAGAAGATTATCTACTCTGAAGATGTTTAAATATTGGCTCTGAAAATTATAGATATTGTCATTCTTTCCTGATATGTGTGAAACTGAAGAAAATGTGGAAATAAAATTTGCTACCATATTTAATTGTAATTATAGTTATTAATTCTTTTATCAATATTTAAAGAAATCATCCTCTGAATATTCATCTGTAGTTCCCCTTTAATGATAAGACTATAAACAGAAAAAAATGTGGAGTTAACAAGGAATAATAGACACTGATTTTATATGCAACATTTTCTTAAAAATATCTTTCTTCTTCAAACATTCAAAATATCCAATAGAATGAGGTATTTCCATACACAGGTTAGTTGAACTTATCATGCATACATAAAATTATAAAATACACCCTAAATTATTAAATAGAATTTGGTCTCAAAACTCATATGTTTCAGCCTCTCTGAAGAAAATTCCCTCTGTCAATTTTTTTTTCTGTGCATATGTATGGCTTCTGCTTAATACCTAAACTTGCTACTATGAAATACCAACTGGTTTTAATTTTGAAACTCCACTGACTTTTACTGATTTTTCAAATTATACTAAATGTGCTTTATATAATTGTTTCTAATTCTACTCATTAACGGAGATTAAATTGAAACTTATTTTCTAAAGAATTATGAGATTCTCTATGAATATCTTGTTTTCTGAGCTAAAATCCCTCATTTCTCCAAATATGTGGCTTATAATGAGCTCCGTTTTTAGCTTTTTTTACTCCCAGTTATAAATGTCATAAAGATTAGTTAATATGTCTAAGAAGAAATATAACAAAAACAAACTCATCACTATTTTATGTTAATGAAAAGACAAATATCAACTATGATCATTAGACTGTGATTTCCAAAAAGGTGATTTGGATAACAACTGCAAACTTCCTAATCACCACATGAATTGTTATAGCAGAAATCAGTCATGTAAGACATAAACCATAGTTCAGAGAAAGAGGAAAGAACTATATTGTTAAGATCATAAGCAAAAAAGAAATACAACAGGGATCTCTACAGAATTTCTGATTGGGAGTTCAGTTACTGGTAGTTTTACATGTTCACTACAAAAGAGAAAGCAGCCTACAGGATGGATTAATTCAATGATGAAGTAAAGCATCTTTTGTGTTTGGTTGCTTTTTTGTAATGTGAGGAGGAATAAAGTTAAATTGAATACTCTATTGACCATAAAAGAATTAAAGCATCAATAAAAGAAAGTCTCAATTAATAATCAATAATGTTGTTGTTATTGTTAGGTACCGTCGAGTCGGTATCCGACTCACAGCGACCCTCATAGAGTTTTCAATGGCTGACTGTTTCGGAATTGCCTTGGGAGCGGATTGCCAGGCCCGTCTCCCATTTTTGCGGTGCTGGGAATTGAACTCGGAGCCTCAGAGACTGCAGCGCAGCGCTCTACCCACTGAGCCAAATCCCAGCAATAATCAATAATAGAAGAGAAAATTAATGATTGTTTACTAGAGGAAGTGTAAGAAGTTCAAATGTTTTTAAAGACAAAATATGTCAATGAAAGATGAGAGGTAAGGTTGTTGATGACATTTGTAAGTGGACATAACATAAAAAATCAACAAAGACAAGTTCAATACAAAAAAAAGAACAGTTTTTGCAGCTTAAAATTTCTGCCAAGAGAAGTTGTGTGTTTAAGCCTTTGAGCTACCCAGCTCTCCTGCAACACAGGAGTTGCTGAACTTGATATGCCTTGATCTGGTTTGCATTTTCTATGAGAAGGATGAGAAAAATGATGATAAAATTGACATTCTGTAAATGGTGAGCAAAGAATGTTGGACTGGAAGAGAGCAAGTTAAGCAAAGGACAGAGCAGGTAGACATGATGGCTCGTGTCCTTAAGGCCAGAGAAAATAATCCAATGGATCTCTAGTGTAAGGAGGAAGACCCAGAAGTCTTTTAGTAGGAGGAGAGTATTAAAGATGACTAAAGAGCCATAGAGAAAGCAGTTGGTAAGTAGGTAGGTAAACAAGGCAAGGGATAACTAATACTAGTGTTGTTGTAAAAGAGAACTAGGGGCACAGTGTACACATTGATTGCTACTTCTCCCAATGCAGCCTTTGAGAGTGACCAACCAATAGTGACTGAAGTGAGCAGTTGAATTCTGTGGCATTTCTCATGGGTGACACTAAGAACAGAACTTCCCTTAGAGACAGACTATCTGGATTTGCATCCATATGACCTTAGGGAACTTACTTAAATTTTATATGCCTTACCCTACTTAACTGTAAATGGAGTGAATGATAATATCTACTACATAGTATTTTGCAAACATTAATTGGACAATTCTTGTAACAAATTTGTAACAGATTATGGCTCATAGAGCACTAAGCAATTGTTGGTTTTCATGATTATATCAGATAATTTTACACTCATACTTCTAAGTTCTCATCTTCACCCTCTCTGTCTTGGCTCAACTTGCTCTCTTCCAGTGCAACATTCTTTGCTTACCATTCCCTGAATGTCAATTGTATCCATAATTTCCCACTCACAAATAGAAAAATAAATGATCTCAGAAAAGTTCTGAAAGATAAATTTGTATCACCAGAGAAACAGTCTGAGCCCCAGGTGGTCCTAAAATATGATTCCAGTTATTGGATTTCTGGAACCTGGCCACTTGTGCCACATCATCTTTTCTTCCCTCCCTTCCTTCCTTCCTTCCTTCCTTCCTTCCTTCCTTCCTTCCTTCCTCCCTCCCTCCCCCTCTCTCTCTCTCTCTCTCTTTCTTTCTTTCTTTCTTTCTTCTTCCTTCTTTCTCTCTTGCTTTCTTTATTTCCTTCCTTCTTTCTTTTTTTTTCTTTCCTTTTTGTTCCTGGATCCTTCTTTTGAAATTTTCCTGAGCAGAGGGCTTTTTGTGGTCATTTAGCATTAGCTCGCATCTCTTTTGGGAACAGAACAGCTGGAGAAGATTTCAACTGTGTCTGTGTGCAAATTCCAGAGAGTCAGGGAGATCCCTAAGGACTTTGTTAGTTCATAATCCCTATCCATCAAAGTGTCACATCTTCCCAGATTCCTCAGATACCATATCCATAACCTATTAATGAATTTGTCTCCAATGTCCCTTTGACACATTGTCTGTTGGGAACACACATTATATAGTGATATGAATTTTCTAATTACCTAGGTGAGGGGATGTAGAGATGTGTTATCATGATATAAAAGGCAGACAAATTAGAGAAATCACACAAGTAAAAATACAGAGACTAAAAACACAACATTGTAAATGGCTACTAGGTTACTCAACAAGTGGGAAAAGAAAATAGAGTAATGACAGAAACTATAAGAGTTTATTTAAGCTTTGTTGCTATTGGCTTTTGTTGGTGAAATGTCTGCTAATGAAGCTTAGATTGTTTTAAAGATTGATTATAGAGATAATTATATTCCCTGAGACATCAAAAAGTATATTAAAGTGAATGTAGTGTAAACAACGATAAGAACATGAGCTTGGAAACTAGAGAGACAAAGGTTGAAATTCCCAATATTTTTCTCATACTCCAATTACTCAAGTGCAGGTTTGTGTATTTATATCCAAATCTAAAGCAGTGAGAATTAATCATTAATTAATAATCTTCTTTAAGATTATTGTAAGGAATTAGTAGAAAAGAATATGTAAAATTGATAACAGTATAATGAATTTTCAGTAGTAGTCAATATTGGCAAGAGAGAAGATAGCGTATTACAGATATTCAGCACATTCCTGAATCTCCAGTGGATTTAAACAAAACATCAAGTATATGTCATGTAGAAAATTCCTGGAGTCCAACAATAAACAGTGGAGCATTAGAGAAGAGCCAAAATCCACAGAGGTTGGATTGTAGTTTTTTAAAGAAACAAAGATCCCCAACATTGGACACTCAGCAGCATGGTAGGGAAGGGTGAAAACTCTCCTCATTGAGGTTTTACTTTGTCAGTGGCAGGGATCACTATGGTGCTCATACAAAAACAGACATGTAGACCTAGGGAATACAGAAACAAACCCATGCAACTGTGCTATTGTTGCTATTAGGTTCCATCCTGACAGGTCCAAATCATAGCAAAGGGAATTGCTTTGGGAATGGATTGTCAAGTCCTTCTCACATTTTGGTGGTGCTGGAGATCAAATGCTGATCGTCAGAGAGTGTGGAGCAGCACTCCAACTGAGCTAAAGCCCAACCCACCATGGAACTATAGTCACTTGATAGTGGAAAATGGATAACCACATATAGAAAAATGAAACCAGCTCCCTACCAATTGTGTAAAAATTGTATAAAAATTAATTCAAAATGGTTAAGATAATTCACTGCAAGACATGAAACTGAAACTAACAGAGGTAAACATAGGGGAAATATTTCAAATCTAGATTTAAGCAACAACTTTTGAATAGTACTTCAGTAGCTCAGCAAATAAAAGCAAGAATTGACAAATAGGATTGCATCAAATTAAAAAGGTTGTATACAGCAAAGGAGACAATGAGCAGAATGAAGAGACAGCCTACAGAAACTGGAGAAAAAATTTTGCCAGCTGTTCATTGTAAAGGAAATTAATATCCAAGATATATATGTATATATATCTCCAAAAATTAAACACAAAACTACAAATAATTCAATAAAGAAATGGGCAAAGTAGCAGACACTTTTCCAGTGAAGAAATACATATGGCCAGTAAATACATGGAAAAATGTTTAACACATTCAGACATCAGGGAAGTGGACATCAGGACTCTATCAAGATTCCCTCTCATTCTGATCAGAATTTCTATCAAGAAAACAATTAATTAATTAATTAATTAATTAATTAATTCTGCTCAGCATATAAGGAATAAAGAAACTGAGTTTTTGATGTATGAAATGCCAAAAAATATACTCTAAATCCAAGTTATTTTCAATTTTGTTGTGAACGAAAGGTAATTTTTCTAAAGGCAATAGGAAAAGAGGAGGCTAAAGGAACCCACTACAAATTGCAAAGCAAGAAATGCTGTCTAAACAAGGAAGAGAGGAAGGACTAACGTCTGTACTCCAAGCAGTTTCTAGTCTTACTGATAACACCTTAAGTAGATTACCTCTTTACTAACTGGGGATGGAAGAGTAGTCCTGAGTGGATTATGAGGATGTAGAAGCATGCTATTGATGTGAAAAAGAAAAGGAAAAAGATGACAGCAAAGCGTGATCTTCTCATAAGAGTTCTACTCTCTATAAGAGAGAGATTATCCATGATTCATTCATTTGTGTTTGTTCAACATCAAAATAATGAAGAGTTGGAAATGTTATACTATTTATTAATTACAAGGTTCCTATGCTACGGTTTTGTGGATGATGGCAGAAAATATGAGATTTCTGAGTCAGAGACAAAGAACTTAATCATTCATAGTAGGAGCAGTAGCCAGTCCATAAACATTTTCTTGGCCACTCCCACAACTCCTGAGCCCAATTCACAACGGGCCTTTTGAAAAGAGTCAGGTGACACTTATATTTGTAGTTGTTGTTGTTAGGTGCCTTTGAGTTGGTGTCCAACTCATAGTGACCCTACACACAACAGGTGAAACACTATTGTCAGTGCTTCTCTGCTATTCATATGGTTTCAATGGCTGATTGTTTTTTAGGAGTGGGTTGTTGGATACTTCTCCCAAGCCTACAGCAGCACCTGGTGTTCCCAAGTGGCCTCTCCTCCAAGTGCTAACCAGGCCCCACCCTGTTTATCTTCTGGGATCTGATAGGATCAGATGCCACAGTGGTACAGATGCAGTCATGTACGTAGTAGGTTACATTAAGGAAATAAATCAGAAATTGGGAATGAAAATTTTTTATAAGAGATGGTAAGGGTATTTACTCTTTGCTTTGGATGGAGATTTTATCTGACTTCCAACATGTTTCATCATGTATGCATGTGAGAAAAGACAATTTAGACAAGGAACACTCAGTGTCCCTGATGAAAAATCATACAGAACATAAAAGACTCTGGAGAATGCTGTCCAGTCAATATCTGCCTCCTATTTCTATACCATTGTTTCATCTGATAAATTTTCCCATGAATATATAGTCTGTTGGGGAAGCAAATCTGATCAATTTGTCCCATTTGTTGTGGATACTATAGCTACAGAATGGTGTAAAACTATAGTAGTTAGAACCAAGTCTACTAGAATTCTACCAACCAACTGGCCAGCTCCTATAAATCATCAGGGACTGCCTGAAATGGACAATGACTTTCTTTTTTTATATTTATCTTGGCATTTCCATCTTGTCTGAGTGCACAGAAAATGGCTGAGGTTGCAAGAACAAAACCTAGCATAATGCTGTTATCTATAATGATCTTTGATGGAGAGATGATGTCTGAATGCCTTCTAGGGGAAAAATACCATTATTGATCACTTTCGTAAAAATCAAAGTGTTCTTAGTTGGATGTTTCTCAGAATAGAGATAATCATAGAAAGGTTGCACCTAAATAACAAATTAGTTCCTTTTCTGGAACCATCACTCAAAGGATGCTTCATTTTACACGACTTTCCACTGTTAAGAACCACATGAAAAAATGAGTATTATTTGCTTAAATACTAAAAGGTCTTCTATGGACATTTCTAAGGTATAAGTTACTAAATATACAGCATGGAGGAAAGTTAATTCTTGGTTTCTAAGCATAAGAACAACCTCACAGATCCACTTTGGACCCTCGGATCCAATTGCAGATTGTATCACTACAATGTTTGTGCCCCACCTGGGATCTGCAGGTTGATGGTGTCTATGATATGCCCTTGCTGGTACATCTTAATATTCAGCTCAGGTAGAAGGTGTTCATAGGGGCCATCAGCCAAACCCCCATATTCTTTTGTATGGGCTAACAGCTGGGTCATGTTGATCTGCTGTACTGAATAACTGAAAAATAGCTATGGGAAAGAGCCTGGGGAGAACATATGAGGCATTGACAATTGATTTGCAAGTGCATTGCGGGAGTTGAGGACAGCCCCTGCTGCTTTCAATAGACTTCATAGTGAGCTTTCTGGGAGTAGCATTCAAACCCTGGTCAGGTTTCCATGGGCTAGAGGATGGAAGACTCAGCAGTCACTCCAATTTAAAATGCCTTTCACAGTGTGGGAGAGGCATACCCAGGTGTTTTTCTTCATGAGCAATTCTCCAGGGGGATTCTGAAAGGCAAAGATCACTAACTTTTCTCTCCTCGCTGTACTTCCTAAAGTCTAAGCTATTCCTTGGAGGCTTAGGATATTGTTCTCCCTTGCTTCCCACAAAATTGCTGTTTCCCATTTTAGAAGCAATAATGCCTCACATTTCCCAATATGTGACATCCCCAACTTGCAGTCACAGCTTTTATCCACAGGGACAGACTCATGAGAGGGAAGGATGTTCAGTGAAATTTAGCATGTCCATATACCCCATATTTTGTCTGCACCCATACCCTGTGGTGTCCAGTCCCTTCAGATCTTGGAAGCGAAACAGGGTGGGACCTGGTTAGTAATTGGATGGGAGACCATCTGGGAACACCAAGTGCTGAAGGCTTGGGAGGAGGACCTGGCAACCCACTGCCAAAAATCAATCTGCCATTGAAAACCCTATGAATAGCAGAGAAGCACTGACAATAGTGTTTCACCTGTTGCACATAGGGTAGCTATGAGTCAGACACAGACTGGACAGCACCTAACAGCATACTCCATATTTTGGCATAGATCAAACTTGAGGGGCTTGGTGAATAATGCACTTAATAATCGGTCATTATCATTATGGCATAGGAATATGTCAAGCTAAGAAGAGTAACCAAGTAGCTGAATTAGAATACAGTTTGAATCCATTAGGTGTTATTAGATAGGCTACCAATTTAGAAAGCATATCAGTCAGGCCATCTTGATGATATAGTTGTTATTGTTAAGTGCCATCGAGTTGGGTCCAACTCATAGCAATCCTATGTACAGCAAAAGGAAACATTACCTGACACTGCCATGCACATGATCTTTTTATAGTTGAGTCCATTGTTGCAGTCACTGTGTTTCTTCTTATTTTGAGTTATGGTACATCACCAAAAGGAGGTATCAGAGGCTTTACTTCATTCTCATCATTAAGGTTGACTCTACTTTGAGGAGGCAACTCTTCTCCAGCCATTTCTTGAATGCCTTCCAGCCTGGGGGGTTCATTTTCTGGCAGAGTATTTGGTAGTGCTTCTCTCTTATTCATAGGGTTTTCAATGGCAATTATTTCAGAAGTGAGCTGCCTGCCCCTTCTCTTCATAATGATATTAGGGAAAAGAAAATGCTTTAGGCTCAGAAATGCTAAATACTTATGATGATGTTGATACAGGTCTATATAATTTACCCTTTATATCTTGAATATTACCAAGGAAGTAGCCAAATAAGATGACCATTTGCTGGAGACAGCCTCATTCAGTAAGTAAGCATTCTTACTCAATGTGTCCACCAAGAGAAGTTGAGAAAGGCATTCCATGCTATATCACACCAGATGTCTGTGGATAGTGTGAAATATGAAACATCTACTAAATTTCTTGTTTACCAGGCCATTGCAGAATGAGTTTTGTGATACAAGGATTCTGTCCACATATTGCAAATATTCTACATTCAAAAAGCCAAACATAAAAATGTAATAGTTTCTTCCAAAGGCCAGGACAATGAAGTTGTTACCAAGTGGCAAGGTGCTTCTTCAGGTCCCTGGTCTCATTATTGAAATTATTTAAAACCAGTCCCAAAAGGAGCCTTGAGAAAAGTTAATTTAGGGTCAGAAAGTGACAGAGTGCCTGTAAGAGCCAGGGTAAGAAAGCTGGGGATGTAGGCCAGTGTGGCAAGAAGGGCAGATCGAAAGACAAAGGGAGAAAAAAGTTACACCTGCTGAAATAGAAATCAGAGAGCGAGCAGGTCCAGCAGTGAAGATCCATGGAATAGTTCCATCAACACATCTGAGTTAGAGGACAGGAAGTGTACAGGTCCAGTAATAAGGCTTCAGGTATCTCTGAATATCTGTATGGACACCAGGGACATTTGTGGAGTTCAGTGGGCATTTGGTGGCATGTGGATGCTGCAGACCACCACAAAAGATCTCTGAACATTTCTGAGAAGTGTAGACAATGCTGATAACTGCAGAAAACTGGGGCTCTGGGCACTGTTGAGTGCTGTGAACCCCTGTGGCCTTTTGTGGGATTCTGGACACTGCATCAACGGGCAGGACTTTTGGAGCCTTTAAATCCCTTTTTTATTCAGGAGACAGATATTCGCCCTTCTTTTGGGTCTTGTCTTTAGGAGTGGCAGATTTCTCTCACCCTCCAGCTTAGGCTGATCTTGCATTGTAAAATAGGTTTGTCTCTTTGTCTCCAGAGGACTCTTACCTCAAAGGAGAATTCACCTTCTTAACCCATACATGGAGGCACCTATTATCTTCATATGTCAAGTGAAGGACTGGTCACAAACTTGGCCACTTCTAAAGGTCAGACTGACCATAGATTAGGCCATCAGTAAGAAGATATTATCTACCAGCAATTTTGCTACAGGAAAGACTATGATGTACCAAGGCAGTACTAACCACCAGATCAAGTACTGACCAATTATTCTGAAAGTAAGCTCACATTGACATTCATCTCTCAAAAGGTGCCTGGGAAGCAAATAGCTGTGGAGTGCCTATTTATTCCCTTTCTTCCTTCCTAGTATCTCCTATCACAGTCACTGTGGGGAGATTGAACTTCAGTGCACTAAATTGCCCCAAAGTACCCATCCCAATGGGCCACAAAACTTATTACCCTCCTATGACCTGAGCCCAAACCCTAGTTGCATCTGAGCACTCTCTTCTACTAGGAAACTGACAAAATTGTGATTTGGGCATCAGTAATCAATAAAGGCCTGCAGCCATAGCCCTGTGGCGTCTGATCCCATCAGATCTCAGAAGCTAAGCAGGGTCAGGCCTGGTTAGGACTTGTATGGGAGACCACCTGGGAACACCAGGAGCTGTAGGCTTGGGAGAAAGACCTGGAAACCCACTCCCCAAAAATCAATATGCCATTGAAAATCCTATGAATACCAGAGAAGCACTGATAAAGTGTTTCTCCTGTTGTTTGTAGGGTGGCTATGAGTGGAGTACTGACTCAATGGCACCTAACAACAACAACAACAACAACAATCAATAAAGCCATTGAAATTTGACTATGTCCCTGCTTGAGTGGATCTATGGAATATGAATTCCCTTTGGGAAAAGGGAAGATTTTTTATTTTTCCCCAATTGGTGATGCAATTTGGTCAAGGTTCATCACCAATATTATCAAGAACTATCCAGAGATTTGATTTTTCCTTACTAGTAAGCAAGAAATTACTTGCATAGTTTCATGGATGCTGATAGAAAAAGCAAGGCCCCAATGCCAAAAATAACAACTATGTTACTCATAGCAATAACAGTAGTCAGTATATTAGCATTTTCTTGTGACAGCTCCCCAGGCCCTCATTGCCAGAGAGTAACAAGCTCAGGATCAAAGATGCCTCAACCCCTAGTGAATTGCATAAAATGAGAATAATCTGAAGCTTAGAAGGCCTGAGTATTTTAGAATGAGCAGGAAGCGTGCCTGCTCAGTGTACCAGACAGAGATAATATCTCCAACTTGCAAGACTATAAACAAGCTGGCACTTTGCTTCAGAGAAAAACCCTGTCCCGATTTCTCAAGCTGTTTGCTATACAAACAATCTCTAAATCTTATACCAGAATAAACATTTGGTGTATCTATTTACATGATATGAAGAAACGTGAGAGATTTATGAGCCTGAATTTTAAGAACTGATTGCATGCTAGCCCTTGTTGGAGGCACTGAGAATATAGTGATAAATAAGTCAAACACAATTCTTGCCTTTATGGAGTTTACACTTTAGAGATAATGTTGGTGGCAGTGAGGATGGTGGTGATAGTGGTGTGTGGTATGTGTTGGGGGAGAGTGGGATGGTAATGGGTACTAAATAGCAACAAGTCTGTATTTGTGCATGTGATAATGGGATTTCTAGGGAAGATATCAATAGTAAGAAGCTGAGCATCAGGACAGGTCCTAATCCTTCTCCATATACCAAATTGAGTAAAAGTCCTGGGAGCTTGGTACAAAAGTATGCATCAGAAAAGGCAGTAACACACCAGAATAAGATCCTAGGAATTGCTACCTGAAGAAATGATTTTGTTTTCAAAAGAGAAGTCAGTAAACTTCAGGAAGGCAACTCTATATCCTTTTCGGGCATTTGAGGTTTGCTAGATCCATCCTGTGTCTGTGAGCAAGCAGAAAATTTGTTGCATCACAAAATACTTTTACCCATTATAGATACGAGCATAGGTCAGGGCAAGGGGTAGATAATTGTACACTAGAAACAGGTAACAGCCTGTTCGAATTATTTAGTAAGGCTACACTTTGGGGTGATGCATGAGAAGAATTGCAGAGAGAGAAGACCTGCAATATCTCCAGCTTCCTTGCCAACCTTTTGCTGCATTGACTTCTGCAGATCTTCATCCAGGAGCCGCTGAGATTCAATCTGTTGATCCTGGGGCATTGATTTGTAGTTGGCAATTTGACTGATTAATACCCATAGCTTAATGGATAAAGTCTAAAATGAGTAAGAGAAGTCCCTGTCAGAGGAGGGAACAGCTCCCCACATGGGTGTTAGAAAATCATCCCGTGAATGAAGAGTAATGGGATGGACATAGCTAAGGAAATTCTGGATCCTTCTTGGAATTCAGAGCATGATGTCAGTTCTCAGTGTATCCCTCTTCACCAAAGTTGTCGTGAACAGACCCCTCTTTTGCAATGGCACCTGTTCTTCTCTAACACAACAAACCTAACCTGAAGCCATTATCTGATCCCTTTGCTTCCCTCTGTTCTTTCTTAACTTTACTTCCACTGAACTCGATGCCTTTTTGACATAATGATAAAGTAGATGCATGTTATAAGATGTGTTCTGAAATGGTGATGGAGAAGTGTGATTGCTTTACAGAAATTGTCTCTAAAAAATCTAAGAATACAGTGTGAACAGTTTTCTCAGCTTTGGTAATGTTGGGGCATAAAGCAAGGTGGACTCAGAGTGGTAAAGGTGGATGGGCAAAAAGTAAAGAGGATACACTTATGAAAAGAAGGGTAAACAGATTGTAACATTAAATAAGTATGTTCCATCACTAATTATGCCTGACCTAATAACCAATATATTCTCCATTCCTAAAACTGTTTTACTAATAGATGACTATGACAGAGCAATGGTTCATGGTGATTTGGAGAACTACTGTGGTCTAGTGAGTTCAATATATATTTATTTTAAAATCCATACACAAAATGATTCATTTATTTTGGTAAGTAATGTATAGTTTTTGCTGCCACAGAAAGTACATTCACTCCTGTGTAGAGGTTATTGGACACAATGTTAGTTTTGAATTTCTACATGATTTCTGCTTCTCATTTCTAGGACTCCATACTCCAAGTGAAAATGGACCCTGAAACAATCAGCCATTGAAAACACTACAAGGGTCGCTACAAGTCAGACCAGACTCCATGGTACCTAATTACAACAACACATTCCAAGCAGTTTTCTCTCACATGATCATTGTTTTGCCTTCTTAAAATGGAATGTAAACATTTTTTTCTTTGTACTTGTGTCCCACTAATATTAAATATCAGGTGATATTGATATTACTTGTCCCCAAATTTCCACTCAAATTCACAAAAAGATATTCACATGTTCTTTATTAACATCATCTCTTGAAAGGTGCTTTTTATTTTCACCATTAAAAACATAACTATTCACATCTGCTTTATGCTAAATTTCTATCTAATATATTGTTGGATTATTGACTTTATACTTTGAAATCTTTTCTTTTCGTTTATCTTTCTAATAAGAGCCCATGTGACTTCAGAGGAAAGATACTGTGCTATTTTCAGTTTTATTTATACAATTTCTAACATTGTAATTGGAAAATCAAATTTTCAGTTGAATTGAGATTTTCATCAAGATCTACTAGTCATCAAGTATTTTTATTGAGGACTATCTACACATTCCATGTGGAGAAAGGTAATTCTGAAGTGTAAACCAGATCCTCTAAAAAATTATCATGGTATTGAAGTGAAAAAATCAGAAAATTATAAGTGAGAAAAGACTGTAATTATCATCAATTAAAACTATACCAAAGAATCTAAAGAATACCATGCTATATTTTGCATTAAATATTGAATACAACCATTTCATAAGGTAAAAAATAAACTTCCACTCATTTAATCATTTTCTATTAAAAAATAAAGATCATTTTTAACAAAAATTATTCTTACCACATCAGAGCAATGATGGAAGTAGACTTCAGGAGCTCCTTTGGTCTAATCAGTACAACAGATTTTTATTTCAAAATGCACTCCCTTATTCAAAATATCTACTTATTTATCTGCTGTCAGTAACAATGTAAGCAATGACCTTCATTGCTATTAATTCAGTAAAAACACTGATTCAATAAAAAATCTTCCAGCCATTTGAGCAAGCCAACAATCTCATTCCCACTTAATTCTACAAGCCATGCATGTAAAACTCTTGTATGCTGAAGGACGGTTGAGCTGAATAACATAAGGTTGAGCAAAATTGCAGCTTTTTAAAAAAATTAGTCAAAATATTGGCATTTAAGTGAATATTTTCAGAATATTTGGAAAAGTAAGAAGACATTCAGGTCAGTAATAGAGCTAGCTATAACAACTGGCCAAAGAAAAGAAAGACAATTAACATCATAAGCAAGATCAATTTTAAGTCAGTCCTATCAAATCTAATGAACTCATGTCAATGTTAGACTCAATGCAATGCTTAGATTAAATAAATTTTCCAATAAAGAAAAAATAATCACAGTCAGCTGGAGTATTAAGAGGAAAAATATTACAGAAAACAAGGCTCAAAGCTTGTAGAACTTGTATAATTACTAGGGAAAATAATGTGTTTGTAACTACAGGTACAGTTAAAATGAAATATTAGCTTGACAGGAGAAGATATATGTAATTAAAATAAAACTGATTTTATAAGGTTTTGGCAGTTATTTGCTGTTCTTTACCAAAATGTTATAGAGGAGATATTATTAAAATTATTCTGGCAGCAAAATGCAAGATAGACAGGTATATAGGTAGACTGAACAAAGGAAGATAAATGGATGAGACTCGTCCAATAATACAAGAGGAAATGAAGCAGAGGAAGCAACAATGGGAAAAACAGAAAATCAACTGTAAAGAGCATTCCAAGTGGAGAAGTCATTGAGTGGACACAACAGAAAAAAGATAGCATGTAGAGAATTAAAGAGAATGACAAATCATTCATGCACAGAAATGTTTAGCATGTTTAAACATAAAAACAAAGGCAGCATAAGAAGACAATAAATAGGAAGGTGCATAGATGTTGGTCATATAACAAATTGGAGTTTGCATCAGTTGTATGGAATTGATTAGAGGCAAGAACATAGGACTAATTCTGAGTTTGGAAACTTCTTCCCTTTTCACAAAATGTTGAATGAACATAAATCACATTAAAATAAAGTGTCAAAACTTTAGTTCCGTAATTAATTTCGAAGTCATGTATCAGTTATAATTGTGCAAAGATCAAAGGTAGTATTAGGCATATTTCCTGAAAGTACAAAGTCTTGAGACAAACTTCTTATGTTCTACATACTTAGGAACTTTCTTTTAAAATGATACTATTGAAAGTGGTAACTGTTGTTTTATTTACTTTAAACAACAAAAAATGGTGTCTGAATTCTTAATGTCTAATGCTGGAATATTGTCCATTATCTATCAACTATGATAGCTGCTTTGTTTTTGCTTTTGTTCTTTTCTTTTCTAAAACTTCAGCCTATGTTATATGTCAGAAGAAAAGATTATATCATTTACTTATTTCTACAGTTGATATTGGGAGAAGGACGTGGCAATCCACTCTTAAAGCAATCCTGAAACAATCAGCCATTGAAAACTCTATGAAGGTCACTATGAGTTGGCCCCAACTGGATGATGCCTCACAACAACAACAAGTGATATTATAGGAGCAACATGGGTTGGGAGAAATCACACAAACAGAAAACATCAATCAAGATTCATGAAGGAGCAACCATAGATCCGTTACTTGTTGTCCAAGAATAATATTTTTTTCCTTCAACCAGCCCATAGTCACTTGGTTGGAACAAATCTTTGTAACAAAAGAGATATTTACAGGAGAACAATAAGAAGTTTATTAACATTTATCTTCCACTTATACATGGAAATCACCCAGATTATAAGTAGATTTCAAAAGAATGGCTTTGAATTCCAACTTACATTACATCTTCAACCAAGAACAGTAAAAATTTTTACAGAAAAGGCAAGAAAAAAGAAAAGTTTTCAGTGTCTTGGGACGTAAATGGAGGAAGGGAAATAACTGGCTGACAAAGGATAGTTAGTAAATTTTACTAATATAGAATTCCTCTGGCACCATCTCTATCCTGAAAAAGTTCTAAAGGTAACTTCAGTAATTAACCTTTCTTCTCCCCATTAGACAGAAGGGTAAGAAACTTTTTGTCTTTGTGAATCTTTGTGCTGCTTTTAGGCAAATAAATGGAGGGCTGAGAGCTTTCCTGTATCTGCTGCTGTTTAACTGTCTTCAGCTCAGTAGCCCTTTATATTATGGGGTGGTATATTCTGGTCTCCCATATACTAAATGTTGTTTGTTGTTGTTGTTGTTGTTGTTGTTGTTAGGTGCTGTCCAGTTGGTGTCTGACTCATAGCTACCTTACGTACAAGAGGTAAAACACTATTGTCAGTACTTCTCTACTATTCATAGGGTTTTCAATAGTGGAATTTTTGGGGGGAGCAGTGAGTTCCCCAGTCCTTCTCCCAAGCCTACAGAATCTGGTGTTCCCAGACTCGATGATGGCTCACAACAACAACAACAAAAGTGATATTATAGGAGAAATATGGGCTGGGAGAAAGAACACAAAAAGAAAACATCCACCAAGATTCATGTAGGAGGACTCAATGGATGAGTCTCATCCATTCATCTTCCATCCCAGTCTCCCATCCAAATACTAACCAGGCCTGACCCTGCTTAGCTTCCCAGATCTGATGGGATAGAAACCACAGTGGTACCACTGCTGGCTACTAAATGTTAGACAGGTTAAAAGGTATGTGTATTTTACAGTGAAAATGATGCTCCTTTTAAATGTATTACTAAGAATGGATTTTGCTCGAGTATCATTATCTTCTAAAAAATAATGATATATTACCATGGAATACACACACACACACACACACACACACACACACACACACACACACACACACTTCTAGTTTTCTAACTCTTACATTTAAAAAATCCCACTAAGTCTGGAATCATTAATGTAAATCAGAGACAAACAGATTTTGTAATATTCAGGAACATGTTACAATGTAGACTCTCAGGTCAGTCCCAAGTTATTGAGTGAGATTTTGATTGTAAACAAGATCTCCAGGTAATTTTGATGTCCATTAAAGTTTCAAAAGCATTAAATTTGCTTTACATAAGTTGATCATCCAGTTCAATTTTGCAGGTAACTAATTTTGACTTTCTAAGATATATTATAGGGTTGGGATTTAGCTCAGTTTGTAGAGCACTGCACTGCAGTATCTGAGGTCCCGAGTTCAATTCCCAGCACCCCAAAAATGGGAGAAGGGCCTGGCAATCCACTCCCAAGGCAATTCCTAAACAGTCAGCCATTGAAAACCCTGTGAGGGTCACTATGAAACAGATTCCGACTTGATGGCACCTAACAACAACAACAAGATACATTATGATTCAGATTTTAAGGTTTTATACAGGTAATATGTAATTTTAGTTAATGCTAGAGAAAATAAAATGCATGTTACATGTAAGTAATCAGATGCCTAATATTGTGTTAGACATTTATAACTTTATTGATTTAATACAATACTTGCTGAAGTAAGTGCTACTATCTCCATGCCTCTAGATGTGAAAAGCAGCATCAGGTTGAATAGCTTATGTATTCTAGACTATTGATTTATTCAACAAATACTGAACACCTAATTATTGTAAGTCCCTGGGAATAGAACGGATCTGGCTCGTATGGTCCCTGAATGTATGGCTTACCAAAAGCGCCAAAAATATACATCCATAAATGGTCACCTACCATATTGCTTTTTGAAGTTGAACTGAATTACGCTAGCGAAGTGTGGTGTCACGTTGTGAAGTATGCCTCTACTATCACACAAACGACATCACAACAAGGGTAGGATGCATTCTTAAAACAGCACAATGGAAGGTTTTCTGCCCACGATGTGTAACGGTGTTTTGGGGACCCTCTGCAGCGTCAGTAGACATGCCAGGAAAGCCCAGGGCAGGGTAAGCGTTTAAAAGCAGAAACCTAAACTTTCAGAAGAGATCTCAGGAAAGAGCAATTACACTGCTTCTGAAGAACACATTTTCAATAAAGTTGGCCTTGGGGGAAAACAAAGGCGAGTGTGCCTTGAAGTTTTGTAAGAGGAGCTATGCAGCAGCTGAGGCTGGAGCGTGCCAAAGATCCTGCAGAAGTCGGCAGAGCAAGGTGCAGATGCGGGACCTCCCCAGGGGTCCAAGGAATCCCGCGGCGGGCTGCAGGGAGGAAGCGACGGGCGCAGGTCCATGTCCGGAAAGGCTCTTGCAGCTCCTTCAGGCTCCTTCAGCCCGATCCAGGCAAACCCCGCTGACGGGTGGGATTATTAGGGCCCCTCCCCTAGGCTGCCTTTCTCCACCCAAGTCACCGCCTCCGCTTCTCGGCCTGGCTGTCCCAGGACGGTGGGAAGTGGGCAAAAGAGGGGCGGGGGGAAGAGAAACTGTCTTAAAAAAAAAAAAAATTAAAAAGAAAACATCCCCCTTGGCAGCGAGCGCGCGGGAAGTTGCGCGCGCGAGTTCCGGGTTTCCCGCCCGCACCGCCGGCCGCAGCCCCGGGTGAGCCCCAGGCCCGCTAGGGCCGCCCCTGCTCGGCCGCGTCGGTCCGTCAGTCCGTCGGTCCATCCGCCGGCCTCCCCAGCCCCGCGCGCGCTCTGCGGGACGGAGGGTCGGCACGGTGCTTTCAGAACCGGGTCCCGCGCGGTCTGGGTCGCGCCGGGTCGCCGCGAGGCCCCGGCTGGCTCGGAGCCCACTGCCGAGCTCTTCCCGGAGCGGCTGCAACTCCAGACCAGCCCGAGCGAGGCCTGGTTTTGTTCCGAATCCAGCGAGTGGGGATTCGGTGCAGAGCGCTCGGTGGGGGCTCCGCGCGCCCGTGGAAGCCCTGGAAGATGTCGCGCACAGTGGTGGGGCAGCAATGTCGTGTGCTCAGGGCTTCTTTGAGGTTGCAAAGTTC
The DNA here is from genome assembly GCA_007922755.1 of Pedetes capensis. Classification (NCBI taxonomy): domain Eukaryota; kingdom Metazoa; phylum Chordata; class Mammalia; order Rodentia; family Pedetidae; genus Pedetes; species Pedetes capensis. The sequence goes on from VMDO01025461.1 coordinate 25,173, forward strand.
TGTTGCCAGCTCCCAGGCAGGGCGAGGTTGACTCCTGTGCAGCTTTCGGATGAGGGTGTCGTTGCCCGGCCTGGGGGAGCTGTAACTGAACCCCTCTGCTTGGCTTCTCAGTGGTGATCCTGAGGCCACCATGCTTGTGCCTGCCTGAGCAGTGGCGGCGCGTCCTCTTGCAGGGGAGCTTCTGGGGACAAGCTCGCGTTGGTGGGGAGGCAACATGGATGTCGCAGCCAAGTACCGCATGGCCTCCCTGTATGTGGGCGACCTCCACACAGATGTGACCGAGGACCTGCTGTTCAAGAAGTTCAGCACTGTGGGGCCGGTGCTGTCCATCCGCATCTGCAGGGACCTGGTCACGCGCCGCTCCCTGGGCTATGCCTATGTGAACTTTCTGCAGCTGGCTGATGCCCAGAAGGCCCTGGACACCATGAACTTTGACCTGATTCAAGGCCAGTCTGTCCGTCTCATGTGGTCCCAGCGTGATGCCTACTTAAGGAAATCGGGAATCGGGAATGTGTTCATTAAGAATCTGGACAAATCCATAGATAACAAAACCCTTTACGAGCACTTCTCGCCTTTCGGAAAGATCCTTTCCTCCAAGGTGATGAGTGACGATCGAGGTTCCAAAGGCTATGCATTTGTCCACTTTCAGGACCAGAGCGCTGCAGACAGAGCCATCGAGGAGATGAACGGGAAGCTGCTCAATGACTGCAGGGTGTTTGTTGGTCGATTCAAAAACCGCAAGGACCGGGAAGCTGAACTCAGACACAGAGCCAGTGAATTCACCAATGTTTACATCAAAAACTTTGGGGAGGACGTGGATGAGGGGAGGCTGAAGGAGTTTTTTAGCAGATATGGCAAAACTCTGAGTGTGAAGGTGATGACGGATGCCAATGGGAAATCCAAAGGCTTTGGGTTTGTGAGTTTTGAGAGCCACGAGGCTGCCAAAAGGGCTGTTGAAGAAATGAATGGGAAGGACATAGACGGGCAGCTGATTTTTGTAGGCAGGGCACAGAAGAAAGTAGAGCGGCAGGCTGAATTAAAGTTGATGTTTGAGCAGCTGAGAAAGGAAAGAATCCGTGGGTACCAGGGGGTGAAGCTCTATATTAAGAACCTCGATGACACAATTGATGACGAAACCCTGCGGAAGGAATTTTCTTCATTTGGATCAATTAGCAGAGTTAAGGTAATGCAGGAAGAAGGGCAAAGCAAGGGGTTTGGTTTGATCTGCTTCTCTTCTCTCCAGGAAGCTACTAAAGCAATGGCCGAAATGAATGGCCGCCTCTTGGGCTCCAAGCCCCTCAACATTGCCCTGGCCCAGAGGCACTAAGACAAACTTACCTCACCAGCCAGTATTTGTAACAGGTGGGACCACAGCAGTAGCTTTTGCCTGAATTGTCCTCAGTACATTTCAAATCCCACCTGAAGGCTGCTTAATTAAGTAAATTTTGTGGCAACATTTTTTGGTATCCAAATCCTTTTTTTTTTTTTTTAATTTTTATTTTTCGAAAGTCTTAGAAACTTGATTCGTTTTACAAAACCACACCTTCTATTTTTAAAATTCTGTTTTTCTTATTTTGATACAATATTCACTGCAATGAGATTTAGCTTTAGTCTATTTCGAACCACTGAATTATGTTAGTTTACTGCTTGTTTTTATTTAATAATATTACTAGATTTGATCGCATCTGTGAAAATATGCTCATAATAAGGATTCCAAAGTAATTTATTTTTACAAACAGATATCTTGTCATTGAAATTTTTCTGACAAAACTGTGTAGTTAGGAGTCCAAATTCAGTTAAATATCAAATTCGAATTAATGTTTTGAGTACCAGAAAGTAGTTGAGTTTCTTTTAAACTTATATCCTGACTTTTTTTTAATGGCTTAAATTAAGATGATGTAGGTTTTAATGTTGCCTGCAAATAGATCTTAAGGGCTACTTCATTATTATTTCCATGGATTAACAATAATGCAAGTACTTTCCAGTTATCTATATTGGTACTTACATAATGCAACCTTAAGTTATACATTCCTTGAGTTATAAACCTGTATCAATTCAGGTGACTCAAAACTGGTCTTGTCTTAAATCTCTTCATAACTGTGCAGCTTAATGTTACGCTTTAACTTTTTACCAGATACCAAAATTATGAAAGTCATGTAGAACACAGAAAATTCTGTGTAAAATCTATGTTTTTTAAATCTTTGTTTTATACTGGTCTGTCTCAGGGTTCAGAAAAGTAAGTATATTTTTATGAATTAACACCTCCTTTTATTAGACTGAGACCTATGTACCTCATTAATATTTACTTTCACCCTTGATCAGTTAGAAACTCACTATTTCTGGCATTTTGGTAAACTGAAGTTACATCTCATGGAATGTTTTCTAGCATAAATATTATTTTAATCCTATTTGCAGATCACTTCTCTCCTGCCTTTCATCAGAATAACTTAACTCCTTTTTATATTATTTTAAAAGAATATTATTATATTGGCATTTCCTTTGTGTTTCTTCAAATCCATTTGGAAAAAGAGGCAAGAGATATTTATTTACATTTAGTCATTAAAAAAATTCTATGCATGCATACCAAAGATCCCTAGAAAATTTTTATTGTTGTCACTGCCTTCATTTTTTTAACTTGTTGCCTTCATTATTTTAGTTTGCTTAATTATTTCTTATAACTATATATTCAAATCTTTTGTTTCATATATTGCTAGCAAAAAGGAAATATTAAAATATTTCCTTTGCAGTACTTTAATTATGAATAAAAAATCTGTTTTATTTTTGTAGAATTTATATATTACATATATTTCTTGTGTGTTTTCAAAACTAAACATCTCCTTTAGTTAATGAAAAAGAATATTCACAATGGAAAGCTTTTAAAAAGTAACATATAACATACATTATTATGCAGACATATCTTCAGTTGCATTTTGTTGAATATTCTCCCAATTTTTTGTACACGTACATACATGGGTAATTAATAACATATTAATTTTGTTTAAAATTGC
>VMDO01025462.1:0-28182 GCA_007922755.1 Pedetes capensis
GGTATGCATAGTTATTTTCTCATGTGTATTTAAAGATTTTCATTTGGAATTCTTTTTGTATAGCTTTCTTATTTTGAATGATTTTGTTTCCATTGAATAGTTGAATCATAGTTAGAAGCCTCTGTTTTTACAATCTGCCTTTTTAGGATACTCACTTGATAGACTTTCAATTGGACAATCATAATATAATTAATAATTATTATAAAATTGTTCACCTGTATATAATGTACTTGAAAAGACAATTCCTTGTTCATTTGATATTTCTTCTATAATAAATTGTAGAAAGTAATTATTCCAATAAATAGGGTTACTACTATCCAGATGTGCTTGGTTGAAAGGTCTATAAAAGAATTCTTTTTTTTTTTAATGGTCTTCTCTGTATGCTCTTCTTTGTCCAGCAACTTAAACATTACTCCATCTCCTTTGACATGGTTTTTCAGATTGCCTTTGCTAATAATGACCTGATAATTTGTCTTCTGTCGCCAAGTGAGGGAACTATAATTCTATTTCACCAACGCTTCTATATAGTTCAAGGGGACAAAAATGCCAGGAGTTAGGAAGAAAGGAGAAACTTCTCTGATTCTGTGATCCAAAGAGTTATCACTTTCATTGTTGTCTCAGCTTTTTATTTGGAAACTGAGATAAAATCTTGAAGATCAAATAGCCAATCTAATATGAGGTTACTGTACCGATAGGTTTTTGGTCAAATATTCTGGAGAAACACCTTAGGAAATATATTACTGGACAGATAATCAAGTGTACCTTAGTTTATCTAATTCATCTCTCTCTATAATAAACTGAAAGCACAGAAAGAAGTCACCCAGACTCCAGAGATTTTTATGAACCTGAAGAGGTATGTAAAATTTAAACAAAAATCTGCATTTAGCAGTGGAGTTCTTAGCATGTACATCAAGTCCTAAAAAGCAATAATGGATTTCTCATGGTAAGTGAATGAAAAAGAAACAATTGCCTAATTCTCAAGATTGGGTTCTATTGTTTTCCTTGTTACTATGCTTTATAACTTTGTATAAATAGTCTAAGCTGCAACTAAAAGAAAGAAAACAAAATGTTTGGCATTTCTTGGTTTCCTTTTTTGGCATGTGTACTTTCTTGAAAATCAAAGGAAAAAACTATGAGTCTACAAATGTTGCCTTTGTGATTTACACGGTCATGTTTTGTCTCAGGTGAAATTACATTTATATTGGATGATTTGATCTATTGCTTCTCTTTTCTCTCCTTAATAGCCATTATTTTTGTCCTGTTCGTCCTTTGCTTTTTGAGTAAAATCCAATCCCCAGGAAACTGAACAGAGGCAGAACTGCCGATGATCTTTTCAACATTAATCTCCCTCATATTAATGCTAACATTGTGTCCTTTTCAATTGTTCTTGACTTTCCTGCCTTTTTGTCTGGAAACACATAGGTGACCTCAGAGTGTGTACCTTCAGTCTCAACCTGAAGTGGCAGTGAATATCTTTGGATTTCAGGTTTATTATACATTTTGGAAAAGCATTTATTCCTATTTCCGAATGACATCTTGACTAGCTTTCTTTTACTAAGGACTAGTTGCCTTGGGGGAAAAAAAACCTCTTTCTCCATCTCTCTTTTTATCTCTCTCTCTGTTTTAGGATATTGATAGCAATTGACTCTACTGATTAATATGTGTTTTCTATTTCAGAGACTCTGACTGATATACTGTGTTAAATATTTTAGATTGTTCATACAAATTATTTTAAAGTTTTCATTAAGTGGTATTTTGCTGGTATGTATTGTACAAGGCTTATTTTTTACTGGCCTGATATTATACTTTATTTTCTGTCAGGGAGTATTCCACAAAAGCATTACTTAACTGAATTATACATAGAATTGACAATTTAGCAGATGTTGTTGTTAGGTCGTGTCTGACTCATAACAACTCTTACAGGGTTTTCAATGGCTGATTGTTTCAGGATTGCCTTGGGAGTGGATTGCTAAGTCCTTCTCCCATTTTTGGGGGCACTGGCAGTTGAACTGGTGACCTCAGAGACTACAGAGTGGGGCTCTACCAACTGAGCTAAATCCCAGCACCAATTTAACAGATATATTTGATGAAATAATGAAGTTAAATCAACTAAAACAAATATTATGTTGGGACTGTTGTTGTTAGGTGCCATCCAGTCAATGTCCGATTCATGGCGACCCTAGGTACAACAGGAAAAACACTATTGTTATTGCTTCTTTGCTATTCCTAGAGTTTTCAATGGCAGACTGCTTTTTTGGGAGTGGGTTTCGAGGTTTGTCTCCCAAGCCTAAAGCACCTGGTGTTCCCAGGCATTCTCCCATCCAAGTACTAACCATGTTCCACCCTGATTAGCTTCCGAGATCTGACAGGATCAGATGCTCCAGTGGTAGGGCTGCTGGCTTGTTGGGACTGTCTTACTACAAATAGATAATTTTTCATTTAACTTTCAACCTGTTCTGAACCATAAAATATTACTTAATAAACATTAAAATAGTAAATAGCAATATTGGTTTTCTGAAAATGCAACTGTTTTGAAATTTATGTTAATGTAATTTTTTCTGAAAAAGTCTGTGTCCTTGGAAGTATATTATCTTAATTAGAAGTTAATCAGTACTTTCCTTGGAATTGTTCATTTATTTATAAATATATATTTACCATCTACCATATTCCATCCACTCTTACAATCAAAACCCACAGAAGCAGCAGTTAAGGAATCAAAAGACATATTACATTGGGAAAATCAGTTGCAGAAGACCTCTTTAAAGTTTTGAAAATTAAAGATTTCACAGTGAAGATGAAGGTGTATTTGACTCATGCCATGGTATTTTCAGTTATATCACATGCTCGTGAAAGCTAGACATGAATTGAATAAGAGAGACAGGAGAAGAAGTGATGTTCTTGAATTATGGTGCTGGAGACAAATACTAAATATACTATGGACTGGTAAAAGAACCAACAGATCTGTCCTGGAAGTGCAACAAGAGTGCTCCTTGAAAGCACATATGGCTAGAAGCATCTTATTTTTTGGACATGTTGTCAGGAGAGACCAATCCCTGGAGAAGAACATCATCTTTGGGAGAGTGTCAGGTTAAAGAAAAAAGGAAGAACCTCAAGTAGATGTATTGACACACTATCTGCATCAATGGGCTTAAACGTAAAAAAGATCGTGTATATGGCAGTGTCAGGGACTGTTTTGTTCTGTTGTACAAAGGGTTGCTATGAGTTGGACCCTATTCTATGACACCTAACAATAACAATAACATAGGCTGTTCATTAAGAATAAGTACAATATGGTGGTTAATATTGTATTCTCTGAAAACACACCAATCTTCTCAAATAATTTACTTAAAAAGGATGCCTGTTTCCTTTTCAGTATATGGGGACGATAATACTATCATCACCATTGCATTGTTGTATGGAATAAAAGGCCCTGAATAATTCCCAGCATATAAATTTTACTATCACTTTTATTACATGTACTGGAATTACATGTACTGAAGAACAGTGAAGTTTTTGATATTGCAAATGTCATAGTTTATTTAATGATGTAGATAAAAATTGGCTAATAAAATATGAAATTATTAAATATAATGAGTGTAGTAATTTAATGACTCATATCATGAAATGGTACCTGGAAGAGAAACTGACTTTCTGAATGGGATCACTTTTATTTTTGAAGAAGGGAAAATATAGAATCATGCACACAGATGCCTTTAAATTGTGAGGGATGTAGAAAAATAAGGTAGGGAAAAATTTCAAGGCATAAAGAGAAAAATAATCTCCAGGTATCAGAATCTGGGGTAGTTTTATGAAGATGTTGGAAATTGAGCTGGGATTTTAGGAATTTTGCTATGTGAACTGAAGAAAAGTAATTCCATGCAGAGGGAACAGGGTGAGCAACAGCATATATCAAACATAATATTACAGATATAAACTGTTATATAATGTCTGTTTCAGTTTATTTATTCCAAAAGTGAAAAGCAATTTCTATACAAAATAGTATCTATCTCTTTGTTCTGGCTGCTTTAAGAAAACGCTATATATTGGGGTCGCTTGTAAATATATAGAAATTCATTTTTCACAGTTCTGGTGGCTTTGAAGTCCCATATCAGAGAACAGGCAGATTGAGTGTCTAGTGAGGATTTTCTCAACGTACTATCAAGTGAAAGAAGGTTGGAGGGGTCTTCTTGGAGCTCCTTTTATAAGAACACTAATATCTTCATGAGTGCTTCACCTCCATAACCTAATTACATCCCAAAGGCCTCACCTCCTAGTACTATCACCAGTTGGGGATGGATTTTCAGGTGTGATATTGGGAGAGCATAAATTCATGCCCTAGTAGTTTCCCTTTCCCATAGAAAATAAATCTCAATAGATGCAAGAAAATGGGATAAATTGTTTTGCAAAACAAAGTTTGATATCCTTATGTTATTGTATTTTACTATAGATATGTTACATTATAGTTTTTGTTGTTGTTATGCTGAGTAGAAATTTTTATACTTTCATAAATTTACTCCTATGTATCCCTTGTTAGAGTACTATCCATAATGCAGTCTAATGAGCAGTGCTGAAATAAAAACTGTCTACAGTAAATAAACATAGAAATTCAAAGTGAGCATGTCAAAAATCATACAAAATTTCAGGATAACTTTAAGTGACGTTTTCCTTTGTATTTTATGTCTTTTAAATTCTTCTAATAGTTCAACTCTATTTTTGGCTATAGATTAGATATTAAAATACAACAAAACAAAAATCCTTCTATCTTCATTGGAAGTTTAAAAACTGTAATAAAAATCTTTATTTTATACTACATGAAGTAATTACCTTTATAGTTATTATTTACACTGACTTTGCCACAGACTGAACTGACTCTTGGCTGAAACCCTGAGCTGGAGATGTTGTTGTTGTTAAGTACCTTCGAGTCGGGTCTGACTCACAACAACCCTATGTATCACGGAAGGAAACACTCCCCTATACTGTGCCATGCCCAGCACTATTTTCAGTTCTTCTCTTCTATTATAGGGTTTTCAATGGCAGATTGTTTCAGGAATGGACTGCCAAGTCATTCTCCCTAGCCTGTGGCACCTGCTACTCCTGGGCAATCTCCCATTCAAGTACTAACCAGGCAGACCCTGATTAGCCCTGATCTGAGATCAGGAGGGAGCCGATGCTAGGGTGCTATGGCTGCAGTGAGCTGGAGATACTGCTGACAAAATAAAATAGGATTCTAGCAGAATCATCTTCACTAGATGCTACATTAGTTGTAATTCTAAATTCAGTTTCATAGAGAATTCTGTAAAACACTATGTATCACATAGGTGCTTAAGTAAAGTTCCAATAGTGTATACTAAATTTATGTAAGCATTTTAAGTACATATGAATTCCTGTATTATAAATTATCTTGTAATGGAGAATAATAATTATTGAAAAGATAAAAAGTCCATTTCTGTTCAAGATAGGGTGAGTTCTGGATCTGCAAGTCTTGAGGACAGATTCTGAATCCACGCTAAAATCACTAGGTATAGAGAAAACTATGTATCCTTTCAAAAGGCCTTGTAGCTGCTATAGAGTAAAATTATCTTTTGCATCACAGCTTGAAGGTAAAATTAACCAGCATTCTTTTATTGGGAGTTTATAATTATGTGCTAGCTTGCTTTTTCTCAGAAGGCACAGAGAAGAACCCTTAAAGTTTTTGCCCAAAATAGTTTAGATGCCAGTATCTTACTTTTAGAGATGGGAGAGCTGCAATTAGACTCACTTTTCTGAACTTGAAGTGAAAATGGAAATCCACTGGAAGCTTTCTGAAGTCTGAATTGGGGAAACTGGAAATTAAACCAATATCACAGAATTAATAATCAATCTCTAATTTGTTAGCACCAAAATAAAAATGTCATAGAACTGTTCCAGAAAATGCATATATCTCACCTTAGGATTCGACAACTGAATTTCTCATAAACAAATGTGGGGCCAAATAAACTGAAGCTTGATATGCTCTTACCTTAAGATGATAATCTCTAGAGATTGAGAATGGTTAGAAGTTTACACATATCAACATCCTTGAGGCTCGTGTCCCAGATATTGTCTTGGAGAATATTATGTACCTTGATTTGAAAATAATGATTGTATAAATTACATACACTGATATAAGAATGATTAAAGGGCACTCTAGGCATTATTTACAAAGAGATACATGCTCTTTTTGCCTGTACATTCAGGCATGACCCCATGAGTCTCAGTAAGTGAGAGCATGGAATTTTGGTACTCATTAAAGCTGAAGAATGTTTCCCAAGACCTCCTGTCAAATTCTGAGTACAGCATTGCTGCCATGGTCCAATCATTAGAAGTAAACAGAGCAGCAAAGTAGGAAGGGCCTAGGACAGACCTGTGGCTAAGGATGCAGATTCTGCCCAGGAACATGTTTGAGAAATGAAGATAATTTTACCTAGGCAGATGAGGTGATTTATGTGATAGGCATAGAGTAGGAACTAGCTGAGAAAGCTCTAGAAGATTGTCTCTGTGGAGCCAAATATCGGAGAGGAATATTAGGAAACAGAAAATGTTGGAAGAGAAAGAAAAGTAGCACTCATATTGGAAACCATGGTTTAGAATTATCTAATCTAATCTATCTAATCTAATCTAATTAAGAACTATCTTAAGCTAATTTGGTTTAATAGCCATTAATCTGAATTAACTTTGATATACATTAATTAAACCTTTGTTGTTGTTGTTGTTGTTGTTAGGTGCCGTCGAGTCGGTATCAGACTCATAGCGACCCTCATAGGGTTTTCAATGGCTGATTGTTTCGGGATTGCATTGGGAGTGGATTGCCAGGTCCTTCTCCCATTTTTGGGGTGCTGGGAATTGAACTCGGGACCTCAGAGACTGCAGCGCAGCGCTCTACCAACTGAGCTAAATCCCAGCCCAATTAAACCTTTAATAATCTTTAATAATCATTAAGATTCTTGATAGCATAGACTGTTTCCCTTGGGCATAAATATTTTCCTATATCACAAAGTAGTGAAACATGATCATCGGGGCTGGGATTTAGCTCAGTTGGTAGAGTGCTGCGCTGCTCTGAGGTCCTGAGTTCAATACCCAGCACCGCAAAAATGGGAGAAGGACCTGGCAACCCACTCCCAAGGCAATCCCAAAACAGTCAGCCATTGAAAACCCTATGAGGGTCGCCATGAGTCAGATACCAACTCGACAGCACCTAACAACAATAACATATGATCATCAGTACAATCCAATAATAGCGCATTTTTATTATGCTCCCAAAGGTACTTGTGTCCATTTTAGTCATTCCCTTTTCTTTTTTATTAGTACTAATTGTACGTATTGATGGAGCACAGAATGATAAATCAGATCATATATTTGTTATGCAACTATCAAATCAGGATTGTAGGTTTTTAAAAAGAGTGGCTATTTTACAGCCAGAGATGTACTCAATAGAGTTCAAACAAATATTACTGTTATTTCTTCTCACTCTCAATTCAAGATTTGTGCTAACTACTCTTTTCTCTCTTGTTGAGTAAAATCTGAGACATGTACCATATTTTCTCTCATCATTCTTAGATAGCAAAAAGTACTTCAGGAATCTTCTATTCCAAGCATCTCTTATGATTCAAGGTAATTATCAAAATAAAAAACATGTTAAAAATCTCCTGTCTTAAAAAAATTGTCTCTTCCTAATTTATTCTCCCTCATGTGTCTGTCAGCTTGTTGTGCTGTGGGGGCTTGTGTGTTGTGATGCTGAAGGCTATGACACTGGTAATTCAGATACCAGCAGGGCCACCCATGATGGATAGGTTTCATCTGAGCTTCCAGATTAAGACAGACCTGGGAGGAGGACCCAGAGGTCCTCTCCTGAAACAATTAGCCATTGAAAACCCTATGAATATCAAAGAAGCACTGTCAAATATAGTGCCAGGAAATAAGCTCCCCAGGCTGGAAGGCGTTCAAGAAATGACTGAAGAAGAGTTGCCTCCTCAGAGTAGAGTGAACCCTAATGATGGGAATGGAGTATATCCCCTGAGTACTCTTTATGCTGATGTGGCAAGACTCAAAATGAGAAGAAACATAGTGGCTGATGCAAAAGGCTCAAACAAAACATATTGTGCATGTGGCACAGTGTTGGGTAGTGTTTTGTTCCTTTGTACACAGGATTGCTAGGAGTCAGATTCAACTCAATGACACCTAACCACAAATTTACCTTAGAGAAACTGCAATGAACTAAAGAAATGGGTGGGGTTTCTGTTATATTTCAACATGATGCTTTTGTACTTCTCCTTTGCTTATGATAGTTTCTGACTTATCTAGCGTTTTAGCTGGAGGAGAGAAGAATAAGGGAAAGAAAATATAGTCTCATATATGGCCACTGCTATCTTGCATAGGTATTAGCGCTTGTCAGATATTTAATGTTCACTCCTACAAAACTTACATTTTCTTTTTCTTTTTCTTTTCTTTTTTTCTTAAAAAATTTTTTTATGGTACTTGAGATTTGAACCCAGGGCCCCACACATATTTTTCAAATACTTTGCCACTGACCTGCACTCCAGCCCCTTTTTCATCTTTTATCTTGAGACAGGGTCTTGCTAAATTATGCAGGCTGCCTCTGGGCTTGAACCTGTGATACTCCTGCCTCCACCTCTCAAGTTCCTGTGATTATGGGAGTGAGTAGAACTTAAGTTTTCTTAGGAAAGTTTTCTTCCTCAGGAAGTAGTCAAGAACAATGCATATGATGTAGATCAGGCTGCTTATGACTCAAGCTCTCAGTTTCTAGGAGTCACAATGTGCATGATAGACAACCACATAGTACTTATTTGTACTTCAGTTTATGAAGCACACCTCACATACACTTTCTCTGTTGGGGTCCCATTGACTTCTGGGCAGCCTACTAAGGCTAAGTCTTTATGTGATAACTTTTGGTGTTCTCCCACAGCTTTGTCAATGGAGAAAGAATAATGTGCCTCCTGCCCATCCTCCTTTCTGTTTGGTTGAATAGGCAAATGGATATTAATTCCCAGGATTAACTCAGACTTCAGTCAGTCATTGCCTCAGACTCTCAGGACATACTCTAAGCTCTCCAATTGGTTGTTTTGGAGCCCTATTTAACAGAACTTGGGGGAAGATAGCCATCTTCTCTCCTCTGAGGAGATTAGAGGAGAGGAGAAATATGAGGTTGTGTATTTTTCAGTGGCTCTACACTTTCCTTAACCATCAGGCACACATTTTTAGACTTTTAGATGTGTCATGCGCTAAATGTAGTAAAATCCATTTTAGGCTCATATGTGTGAAGTCCTGTATCAGTGATGTAGAAGGTCTAGATCTCAACAAGGGAATATTACTGACCCTTGCAGAAGACTGAAGCTATTTCACAATTTGGACTATGGCTTAAATGGTTAAGCATCTTATTTTAATAATCAGTCATATACTATTATTATACATGTTGAATAAATGATGGAAACAGAGTCAATAATATTAGCAGGAGGAAATAACAAATGAGATTTTAGGTAGTGCATGACAGAAAGCCAAATAAAGGAAAGAGATCACAGCAAGGTGACCTAAGCAGCAGAAAAAATGTGGCATAAAAGTGGGATTGAGTAAGTAAAACCTTTGTTTATTAAGTATCAGTTAATAAAAGAGAGTCTAGGAATGAATTTACATAATTTTAATGATACTTTAATATTTCAAGTATATTTTACTATTTTAAGATCTTAAAGTAAAAATGTGAAATACAAAATATAATCTAAACTATGTTTAGAAATTTCATTATTATGCAAATACATATTCAAAAAAGAAGGGAGAAATTTAGTACATTTTAATGCAAAATTGACAACTTTTTTTGATGTTTTCTAATGCCTAACTTCATTTAAAAGTGATTTCAATGTGACTTCAGTGAAATATGAGAGAAGGATATGGCAGTCCACTTCTGAGACAATTAGTCATTGGAAACCCTATGAGGGTCCCTGAGTTGGACGCCACTTGATGGCACCTGACAACAACAACAAAGTGAAATATATAGAATTATGGCATTGTGGTATCCCATCTTACAAGTTGCATCTTACAATATTTTTGAAATATTGTTTTGGTAAAACATGTTATTTACAATGAGTCTGAAGGTACATATTATGAAGCATTATTAGATATGTACTTATTAGCACTTATCACTAGCTGACTAGGATTTGAACTGCACTTTTTGAAACACAAATGAAATAATCTCCAATGTAGGTAACTTTTTATGGTCTAAACACAAATATTCAGGTTTATTTGGATCAGCAACCAATGATTGAGGATTATAGGAGAAGCTATATTAATAAGTAGGAAATGAAGTAGCTTCATGTTGAACGTCTAAGCAGATAATAATATTCTACTACCATTTATTTATTTATTTATTTATTTATTTATTTATTTATTTGAGGTAGACACAATAATGTTCGTCAATTGAAAATACAACATTATGTTTTCACTAATTCTTTTTTTTTTTCCTGATACTGTGGAGTTGAACTCAAGGCCTCAAGCATGCTTTTTTGCTGGTGTTTTACCACTGAACTGCACCCCCAACCCATTTTTTACTTTTTTTTTTTTATTTTGAGACAGGGTCTCATTAAGTTATGCTGGCTACCTCTAGCGTCAATGTGCGATGTTCCTGCCTCCGCATCCTGAATCACTGGGATTAAAGGAGGTGAACCACCACACCCTGCTTGTGTATACTAGTTCCTTATAAATTTTCTAGATGCAGAGAATTGATGTAAGTTCATCCCAAGTGGTAGTGATCAAAGGCATAGCTAAAGTAAGACAATGATTCCAATCACTGATACTTGAAGAAAACTGAAGTGATTGCACAATTTAGAGAGATCATACTGGCATTGCCCAATTTGGAAATTATGGGCATGATCTCTGTTAAAAATGCAGTTAAAGTCAAATTCAGATGATTTTTTAAATGAGAAATTACTTAATTAAACTGGAAAATAATGTGTCAAAAAGGAAAAATTTCAGAAAATGTAATTATTGGAAAGTTATGTTGGAAAATCTCTAAGGAATGGAAAAACTACAGAAGACAGTAGATGTCTTAGTTCAGGCTACTATCTAAAATTACTATAGAGATAAGTTATAAGTAACAGAAATTTATTTTTAATATCATTGGAGGCTAGAAGTCTTGGGTAAGTGTGCCAGCTTGGCTGGGTACTGGTGGTCCTCTTTAGGATTGCAGACTGTCATTTTACTGTATACACATATGGCAAAAAGATGGCAATAGAATTGTCTGTGATCTCTTTCATAAGGGCATTAATCCCTTTCATGAGGACTCACCCTCATGACCTAATAACTTCCCCAAAGCCTCACCTTCCCACCATCACATTGGGATTAGGATTTCAATATGTGGATTTTGGAGGACATAAAAATTCAGCGTAGTACAGTTGACATTCAAGTTAATCTTATTTTAATAACATTGAAGAAAAAAGATGCTGGAAAGTTGAATGCACAATATGAATTCTAAGAAATAAAAAGGGAGATTTGCAAATAGAAGGTTCACAAGCACTCGGAAATGTAATCTGAGGTAAAATGTGATGGTAGAAACCAATTGAGACACTCAAGAACAAGACCAGTCAGTTTAAACTCGTGTGCTTTTCTGATAAAGTTACTACTCTTAAGATGTGAGAAGTAGTACAGGCAATTTATGTTCACATTTTGTCAAGCCATTTACCAAATGGCTACATAAATCCTTGGAGACAAGATGAGGATTAATGATTCAGTTTTTCCTTCTGTATATTCGTACATAAATGGCTGACATATTTTTCCTTTGCTCTGATTATCTGGGGAGAGGTGACTAATTTTGTTATTTGGGAATTGTGATATATCTATCCTGTCATTTTAATTTCAAAACAATTTATACAAACAAATGTGTTTGCAAATAAACATTAAGAGTTCAAAGCTCAAAAAATTGAGTTGATAAAAGAATAAGAAATCAGTTTTTGAGACTTTTGAACAAGGGGCAGAAACAAACAAAAAGAAATTCCATGAATGTCCTTGGTTTAAAAAAGAAAATCAAGAACAAAACTGCAGATTATGAATTTTACCACTGTATATGATTTTGCTTTAACCTTGACCCAAGAATTCCAAAGATTTAGATGTTGCAGTACATAAAATGAGTCACACACAGATTCCTTCAGAGTCCAATTAACAATGTACTTTTACAAAGTTTTTTGAGTATATGTATTTTAAAATAATTTGCATTTTAATAATAAGATTTAAGTTTTAAAGAAATATAAATATTTTTCAATGAAAAATTAAATAATGGAGTCATTAATTTCAAGTTCTTATTTTAAAGTGAATAACAATAAACAAATATGTTTAATACACACTTATATAACATTCAGAATAAAAGAATATGTGGAACATTCATATGTTTAAAGGAAATGAAAAGCAAAACAAAATTATCCTTAAGGATTGGAAAGATTATCAGAAATGCTAAAACGCTGATATTGCAATATTCACCTATTCATATTTCTTTTACTCATATTTCTTTTATCACAGTGAAGCTATCTAACCACCTTAAGGAAATGTTATAAAGATTAATTACTTCATTTTTGTAAGAGTTCATAAAGTTTAATAATATTAAATAAAAGCCAAGTAGAAGATTGAACTAAGAGCTATTAAAAAATGTCAAAAACCCTTCCATTATTATTACTTGCTAGGATAAAGGTCAGCATTTCTCATGAAACATCTATTAATGTGAAGTCAGAAAGTATGATAATCTTTTATTTAAAAATTTAAGAATCTACTATGTACAGTCTGTGTGTAAAATTTTAATGAAAGTTTTAAATTAATCTCAACAAATTATATTCTTCATTACCCTTAATTTCCTTCTGCATGTTTTTCTGGAGCATGGAGTTTAACTCGGAAGGGTGCTGCACTATGCACTCTGAGGCCGTAGGTTTTATCCCCAGCATCACAAAAATGGGAGGACTTGGCAGTCCACTCCTGAAACAATGAGCTATTAAAAACCCTATGAATAGCAGAGAAGCACTGACATATTGCTGGACACAGTGTTGGGGAGTGTTTTGTTCTGTTGTACGTAGGATTGCTATGAGTCGAACCTAACTCAATGGCACCTAACAACAATAATTATCTTTTTCTATATCTGATCTTTTTCATGCTACTTCTGCTTTCATACATCCTTTAAAAAAGTTTCTCAATGTTCTAACACTTTAAATTTATCTTAGACTGCATGTGCCTCAGCGGTATCCTAAGTTATTCAATTTTTCAGCAAACATGACTGAACATGCATTTTGTGCCAGGCCAAGAAATGTCTTTGAGTGAACATTAATGAATAGGAGAGAGAAAATTCTTGCTTCTATGGGTGCTAGTGTCAACTGGAGGAAAAAGAAGTTGAACACAAATAACTATATAATTTTTGTTGTTGTTAGGTGCTCTTGAGTTGGTATCCTACTCACAGTGATTCTACATACAAGAGGCGAAACACTATTGTCAGTGCTTCTCTGCTTTTCATAGGGTTCTCAAAGGTGGATTGATTTTTGGAAGTGGGTTGCTGGGTCCTTCTCCCAGGCCTCCAGTATCTGGTGTTCCAAGGTGGTCTCCCATTCAAATACTAAACAGGCCCAACCCTGCTTAGCTTTCTGAGATTTGATGTGATCTGATGCCACAGGGCTATGGCTGCAGGCCAACTATATAATTGTTGTTGTTGTTGTTAGGTGCCGTCGAGTCGGTATCCGACTCATAGCGACCCTCATAGGGTTTTCAATGGCTGACTGTTTTGGGGATTGCCTTGGGAGTGGATTGCCAGGCCCTTCTCCAACTATATAATTACCCTAGGATAAATGGTATCAAAGACCATATAGGGTTTTTTGAGACTCCATTAAAAGAGACTTTGGTATCTAATGAGATGTGCTATTTACAGTGATGAATATTGTAAAGGAATTGATATTTAGACTAAGATCTAAAAAATTATTAGGAATTAGGTATCTGAGGTTATAATATGTTCAAAGCAGGAAATTCAGCATATTTATGAGCCTTTGAAATGCTTCATGAAACAAATTAGCTATGGAATTAAGTATGATGCTTTTTCTTATTGGAAAAATTTTAATGTACAACTTAATGTGATTCATTCTGACATGCATTTCATTGTGACATTTCCATATATGCATTTCATTGTACATTGAACAGATAACTTCCCCCTTACCCTCTTGTGCACTCCCTCCCCCATCCCACACCCCCACCAAAGACCTCTCTTCCGGTTGCATGTATTTTTTTGGGAATATTTTTCTATATATCCTTGGATCCCAATTATGTTTAAGGTCAAATTTTTTCTATAGTGATCTATCTTTTTACATTGTCAGTAATATTACATGAATTTTCTCTCCCATTTGTATTATTACCATTCTTTGGTATTATTGGTATTATTATAATTATTTCTCAAACTATTAAAGTTGGGCTGTTTACTTTGAGGTCTCCCTCTCTCTCATTCCTCACTCCTCCTTGTTTTTCCTCTCCTTTCTTCTCCCATCATTTGTTCCTTTTGCTAGATCCCACCCTCACTCTTTCCATTCCCTAAATTGTCCCTTCTCTGCTAAGCTGACTTTAGCTTTTTATTATGTTTTGATTTCTGTGTAGGATTTTTTCCATCATTGGATTTTGTTTCAGCCCCCACATATGAGTGAGAACATGTGGTATTTCTCTGTTTGGGCTTGTGTTCGTTTACTTAAAAAATTTTCTATAATTCCATCCATTTTGCTGGAAATGACATTATTTCATCTTTTTGATTGCAGAGTTGTAGTCCATTGTATAAATGTACCATAGTTTTTAAATCCATTCTTCTGTTGATGGGCACTTTGGTTGGCTCCATATCCTTGCTATTGTGAAAAGTGCTGCATTGAACATGGAGATGCAGATGTCTCTGTGGTAATGACTAGGGATATTGAGCATTTTTTTTCATGTGTTTCATACCTTTATGGGCCTCTTCATTTGAGAACTGTCTGTTCAGTTCCTTTGCCCATTTGTGAATTGGGTTATTTGTTTTCTTGGGTATTTTTTCCTTGAATTCTTTATAAATTCTAGTAATTAGAACTTTGCCTATTGTATAGGATGTGAAATTTTTTCCCATTCAGTGGGGATTTCCTTGCCTCTGTTGTTTCTTTTGCTGTACAGAGCTTTTTAATCTCGTGTAATCCCATTTATCTATTCTTGTTGCAATTTCTTGAGCAATTGGAGTCCTATTAAGGAAATACTTTCCTATGCCTGTATGATGGAGTGTATTGATTATTTTGTCTTTTCTAAGTTTTAAAGTTTATGGTTTTATGTTGAGGTCTTTTATCCATTTTGAGTTAACTCTTGTGCATATTGAGAGATGCAGGTCCCCAAAACCTCATCCAGAAAAGTTTTAGATCTAATCAACTCCTTCAGCAAAGTGGCAGGATATAAAATTAGCACACAAAAATCAATAGCTTTCCTTTACACCAACTGTAAGCAGGAAGAGAAGGAAATTACAGATACAATACTTTTCACGATAACCCACCAGAAAATTAAGTATGTTGGAATCAATCTAACCAAAGACCCTCCAGACATCTATAAAGAAAATTTCAAAACATTAAAGAAAGAAATCACAGAGGATACTAAAAAATGGAAGGACCTTCCCTGCACCTGGATAGGGAGAATCAATATAGTAAAAATGGCTATCCTACTAAAAGCAATCTAAGATTTAATGTAATCTCCATTAATATTCCAATGACAGACTTTACAGAAATAGAAAAAAGGATCCAAAAATTCATATGGAATCACAAAAGGCCACATATAGCTAAAACACTCTTAAGTTGCATAACTAGTGCAGGTGGAATCACAATCTCTGGCTTTAATCTATACTACTGGGCAGTGGTCACAAAAACAGCTTGGTACTGGCACAAAAATAGGCCTGAAGACCAGTGGAATAGAATAGAAGATACAGACATACCTCAACACACCTATAGCCACCTGATTTTTGACAAAGGAGAAAGCAAGTAAATTGGAAAAAAAATAGCCTTTTCAATAAATGGTGCTGGGAAACATGGATATCTTCTTGCAGAAAAATGAAAAATTATAATTCATTTCTAACTAATTTTAACAGAAGTAACATCATTTACCACTATTTGGGATTAGCAAATAAAGAAAACAAATATCATCCTAGAAAACAAAGGCTCTAGCATATATTTTCAATGTCATATGGCTTGCTAAGTTTCTAAGAAACTTACCCAAGTAGCTGGTATATGATAGAATATTCCCCCATAAGGATTTGCCAATAGTAGAGAATATTTGGCTCATGCTGTTATTTAAACCCTAGTGAATGACTCAACATATCTGTGTTAACAATGATGAGACTGTGTGAGTTATTCTAGACTGATGATAAATATCTCAGAATGATTTACTAATGAAAACATTCATATACACATGGAAGCAATGATAATAATTGTGAAGTTGCAGATTCGAACCAGTTGAGATTCTTCTGGGCTTATACATCTCAAAATGTAACTCACTATGACAGGAGTATGTACTATGGGAAGGGAGATGGGGAAAACATAGAAAGAAAGGACTTTTGAAACAGACATTCCTGATGGACATCACATTTTCATTTCTGTGTACATGTAAGGAGCATGACAAGACATTTGACCCCTGTGTGCTTCCAGTGTTGGTAGGCTCTTACTCTTGAACTAAGACGTGAATCACTGACTTTCTGTATGTTGTGGAGGCTCTTCTACTATATACGTGTTGCCTTTCAGTGTGGTTATGTCTTCTAGAGTATAAGGAGAACTAATTGTTTTACCTGAATCATTTTCCTGTTTCCACCCAACAAAACCTAAAGGAAGGGTCTTTTGCTGAGTGTGGTGGTACATATATGTAATACATGCAACTCAGGAGGACTGCAAGTTTGAGGCCAGAAGCAGCCTGTGTAACTTAGCAAGATCCTATCTCAAAGTAAAAAATATAAAAGGGTCTGGGGTTGCAGTTCAGTGGCCTTGGGTTCAACCTCTCAGAACCAGAGGAAAAAAGGTAGATTCTTTTCTAGCAATTCCAGATTATATAGAAGAAAGCTGAGTTTTAAAAGTTTAGTTTAAACTGCTTAAATCACACTGATTGTAAGGAATAGAGGTTGGAGTTGAATCTTGAATTGCCTCATGATAGGGCTCTGAAACCCTGGGTGTTCTATTAGCTTGTTTCACAGAGCTGGCTTTATTGGGTAAGGGGGTGCTTTCTATGACTTATTTACTTTTCATTAGACATCCATTCTCCCAGCAATCTTTGCCCTGAAGGCCTTTTGTTGGTTGCAATCACCTTCTCTGTGAGAGATCTTCATACTATCTTCTGGATGCCAGGTATTATACTGCCTTCCCCAGTGCTACACTTGCCATTCCAAATGACAGTTCTGAATATGATTTTACTAGGGCATCCATCTTTTATTTCCTAGCATTCTTTCACTGCAGTGGAAAATGAGAGTTCATCATGTACTTCTTCTACTCTGGCCCTCTGTGCATTCCAATAAACCAAATATTTAATGTTTCTGCTATATAAATGAGAATGTTTCTACTTTCCTATGGTAATAAAATTACACTTATATTTATATGCAGTTGAGTATATCATATATATCTTCAAATGGTGGGACTGGAGACTAGTTTTATTTCATTCTTTCAAGCCATTGACTGATAATGTTTGCTTCACTAGGAACAAAAACAGATAGACACTCTGATTTTGCCACCATCTCATTTACATCTTTCCCCATGATTTTAAAACACATATCCTCTAGTCACCAGGTTTACTTATCTTCTTTAATGCTAAAGTAAGTATCATTCAGCACCTTTGTGTTTATCATTCCACTGATTTTAATATCTTCTTTATCATTCACTGAATTCACCTAAATACATTTACAGCATCCAGTTAAAATTATATATACTAATACTTTATCTATTTTCAACATGACCTAGGATAATTTTGGGTAGGGGAAGGTATTGTAATTACCTATACCTCAGTTCCATTCCAGACCCGATGAATAAAAATATCTTGGGGTGGAGCACAGTCACAACCATTGTATTCCATTTCCATTTGGTTCTAAATTATAGCTAAACTTGAGAATCCCTATTCCATGTGTATGTGGTGCACAAGTGATTAAGCATAGATCAGAGACTATCAAAGAAGATCCAGGGAAAAGAACATTTTCCAAAAAAAGAAAGTTTTAGATTTCTACATAAATAAGTGAACCATACATGTTGTTGTTGTTGTTGTTGTTGTTGTTGTTGTTGTTGTTGTTAGGTGTTGTCCAGTGGGCCCAACTCATAGTGACTCTCATAGGATTTTCAATAGCTGATTGTTTTGGAATTGTTTCAGAAGGGCTGGTGTGTAGCTCAGTTGGAAGAGCACTGCTCCACGCTCTCTGAAGACTTGGGTCCAATCCCCAGCACCACAAAAACAGGAGAAGAACCATAGATAGTGAATTAGAAATGGTATTTGATTGGAGCAATAGTGATGACTTAGAGATAATTGATAGAAGAACAGTAATACTAAGGGGGCTGGTGTTTAGCTCAGTTGGTAAAGTGCTGTTCTGTGTACTCTGAGGCTATGTGTTTGATTCCCAGCATCAAAAAACTGAGAAAAAGATCTGGCTGCCCACTCTAGAAAAAATCCCACAACAACCTGCCTTTGAAACCCCTATGAATTGCAGAGAAGTATTGACATACTGCTGAGCATGGAACAGTGTTGCAGACTGTTTTTTTCTATTGTACATAGAGTCACTATGTGTCAGACCCAACTCCAAGATACCTAACAACAAAGGTAATACTGAATGCTTTCTGGTTTTTCAAGCAGAAGAACTAAAATTAAATTTGACTTAATAAGAATATGAAAACAAGTAAAAAGTGACAGATGTGAAAGATAATTCAAACTTTGTCAATTTGGACTCATCCAAGAAGATAAGTATAAGTTGAAGAGTCAAAGATTTAAGTGTCCAAATATGGAAAAAGATCTTCATAATGATTATTCAAAAATAATTTAATACAATATAAGTTGGAAAATGAAGAGTCTGTATGATATAGCTGAAGGCACATTCCTCTCCTTGGAAGATGCTTGTTTTAGGATGTTGGAGGTTGTTAAATGGAGCTTAAAAAATTGTAGCTGAAGGAAGAATTCTACCCAGATCTTACTTTCTTTGGCAAGTTGACAGGTCTGGCCACTGGTAAGCAGTAAGATAAAGAATTTAAAAAGCAAGTTTGTCCTAGAGAGGTGGAAGTCAATAAGTAGAATGGCTCTAGCTTCGGTCACTTAAGATACAAGACTATGAGTTTAAATTTGAGACCCAGCCAAAAGGAAGCAGCAGAGTTTATTATGCCCTTCTAACTGAGTCTAGGACCAGTCAAAGTCCTGCTGGAGCTGTACCTAGCCTGGCAGCTCAGGGAAAGAACAAAATAAAAAATCATGTCATTTAAGGTTTGTGCGCTTGCTGGTAAGCAAGTCAAAGCACAAAGTATACCAAGCAGTGCTGATGCAACTAAAGCAAGCTTGTCGAACAGAAATTCTTGAGGGACATGGAAATTAAGCAGTAAATTACCATGGAAACTAAGTAATAGGCAATCTATACAACCAATTTTGCTTCATAGCTTTTACAGGCCAACCCATAGATGACCAAGTATGTTCCCAGGTGTTTGGTGATATTCTGAGTTTGCACAGAGATGAAAATGAGAGATTGATAAACATGGGTGATAGTCCATGTTGTAAAGGCAAATTCTGGTCCAGATTTATGTTTGCAACTTGACCCCTATATTAGCCTTACAAAATTCTCAATGAAACTTTATAATCTGACTATAATAATTAAGTAAAATTACCATTCTTATTTTAATATGAAGCCCCTTGAGTACATTGACTTACATGAAAACAGATGGTTTAAGTTTCAAGTAATCTGATAATAATCTCAGCGTTTTTAAGAATATTTTTGGCTTAGTATATCATAAAATAATGCTTGGAATTTGTAAATTTTCATAGTTTTGTTTGGTTTCCTTGTATTAAAGATCATAATTAAAATTAAAAAATGAGATGGCTCTTCCTTTGGCATCTAGGTTATTATTTTACTCATGTGGCATATTAGAAGTTAAAACTCTAACAAAGAAAACACTTTTAAAAATGAAGCTTTCTTTTATTGGGCTGCAATCCATTTTTTTTGAAGAATAAAAAGGTATTTTTTCTTGTCAGTTTAATTTGCTCTCGATATTCATTTTCATTATATTCTGCAACATACTGATTGTCACCACAGTATTGCCTTAACTAAAGAACAATCCTTAGGGGAAGAAAAAGACATTAAAAATATCTACACATCTGCGCTCTGCCTCTCCATTATTACCAAGAAAGTTCTAAATCACCTTGTGTCTGATGACATTAAATCAAGGAAAATAGGAGAAGGAGGTCACATCAGTGTGCTGATAACGTATCCACCGTACTGTCTGGTTGGTTTATACTCTGTCACTTCCCATTTAAAGGGCACTAAATAGAGCAATTTTGATCTAGGACAAATTTTTAAAAGTAATTCCACTTTTGGTTGTAGTGTCTGCACAGCAATTAGTTTATAATAACAACTGCAATATCACAAACATCTGACGTTTTGTGTTGAATTCATTTCATTGTATTTATTCCTTTCTAATTTCACTTTGAACATTTCAAAATAGATTATAAGACTGGGATGGTTTAAAAATTCCCCTGATAAGACTTAAAAGAATTTATACCCCAAGTTGGTTTGTTTGTATTGAATATATTTTATAAACTTGTTGTTGTTGTTAGGTGCCGTCGAGTCGGTATCCGACTCATAGCGACCCTCATAGGGTTTTCGATGGCTGACTGTTCTGGGATTGCCTTGGGAGTGGATTGCCAGGCCCTGCTCCCATTTTTGCGGTGCTGGGAATTGAACTCAGGACCTCAGAGACTGCAGCACAGCGCTCTACCCACTGAGCCAAATCCCAGCCCTTTATAAACTTAGGAGAGTTTAATAATGCATTCTAAAATTTATTATACAGTTTCAAATTTATTTTTAATTTTTACTGAAATTTATTCTTAACTGATACAGATAAAAATTATTCATAGTAATGGGGTACCATATAATTTTTCAATACAGATATACATTGTGTAATGTTTAAATCAAGTAAAACAGATCTATTCCCACATTTATAATTTCTTTATGATGAAACATTTGAACATTTTTTCTTCTAGCTTTTTAAAATGTACATACTATTTGAATAACATACTATTCCAATAAAAACACAGAAACAGACAAACTAAAACCTTGTTGTTAACTTTGTTACACCTATCTAATTGTAGCTTGTTTTTGTTGCTGTTGTTAGATGCCATTGAGTCAGTGTCCGAATCATAGCAACACTACTTCCAACAGGCAAAACAGTATTGCTACAGCTTTTCTGCTATTCATAGGCTTTTCAATGGCTGATTATTTTTTGGGGAGTAGGTTCCTGGGTCCTTCTCCCAAGCCTATAGTACCTGGTGTTCCTAGGTGGTCTCCTATCCAAGTACTAACTGAGCCCAACTCTGCTTAGCTTCTGAGATCTGATGGGATCAGACACCACAGTGGTACGGCTGCAGCCAACTGTAATTTAGTGTACATTAATTGACGCTTCCCCATGACCTTCCCAGTCTCCTTGGCCTCTGGTAACCATCATTCTGTTTTCAACTTCTACAAGACCAACATTTTTAGATTTCACATGTGAGTGAAATCATGTAGTATTGTCTTTCACTTCACAACCATGAAATAAACTAGGATTAATATAAGGATTGGCCTGGGATTTGGCTCAGTTAATAGAGCGCTGCGCTGCAGTCTCTGAGGTCCAGAGTTCAATTCCCAGCACCCCAATAATGGGAGATAGGGCCTGGCAATCCACTCCCAAGGCAATCCCGAAACAGTAAGCCATTGAAAACCCTATGAGGGTCACTATGAGTTGGATACCGCCTAGACGGCACCTAACAACAGCAACAACAATATGAGGATTATGTCCATGTTGCTGCAAATGACAAGATTTCATTCTTTTTATGGGTGAAATAATGCATGTTTATAATAAAATATTTAGATGGTACAGAAAATATATACAAGATAGTAAAATAGCTCCCAAAGGACAAGCATACAAAAATAACCCTGGTTATCTGTGCCAGCAATAACATTCCAGTCCTTTGTGTGAGTATACATGTGCGTGTGTGAGCATGCGTGGGGACATCAGTAATGAAGAAGAAATCACACAGTAATTTTAACAGGGAAGACCATGAAGATAGATTATCTATTCATAGGAGATTAGCTACAATAAAGGGAATAGAAGAGAACTATAAATAGAAGATTAAACCTGAGAGAAAGAAACCAAGAAAGGCCTGGAGTTGACAATGTGATCCTCTGCATCAACACCCAAGGAGGAAATTCTGGTGCCCTTGGAGAAAGTAGGTTCCAAAGCCTGTTTGCTGGTAACAAAGTTTGCTGTGCTCTCCTGAAGTACAGCTAATCCATAGCTGGTGGACCGGGACTAGAGTGCAAAGGATCATGAGCTTTGTACATTGCAAGATAAGCACCACTGCGTTGGCTACTAAATCCCTCAGAAGCAAGCTGAGAGAAGC
Organism: Pedetes capensis; assembly: GCA_007922755.1. Taxonomy (NCBI): domain Eukaryota; kingdom Metazoa; phylum Chordata; class Mammalia; order Rodentia; family Pedetidae; genus Pedetes; species Pedetes capensis. The sequence continues at coordinate 22,627 of VMDO01025462.1, forward strand.
ACACTAGAATCAGCAAAAGAAACCCTTTCTTAGCTTAGTCCTCAGTTTCCTCCCAGCACCTTAACTGCTGATAGAGAGATGTGTATAATAACCAGCTACGTCATGAGAAGCAGGGCAATGAGGTATTGTACCTGGAGCTGAGATGCAATAAATTATGATAACTCACATAGTATGTTGTTTTACCTTTATAAAGTTTTACTTTGTATGTGATTAACATACAGTTATTGTGAATGTTTTGTTAAATAGTGTGATATTTTGGGGTAGAATACTCACCATATCAGACCTTTATCATTTCTTTGTGGTGAGAATATTCAAAATCCTCTGTTTTAGCCATTTTGAAATATATAATATATGGTCAACTATAGTTATTCTACTGTGCAATAGACACCAGAATTTATTCCTTTAACCTATCTGTAATTTTACACATGTTGGCCAATCTGTTCCCATCCCTTCTTTCCCACAACCTTCCCAGCCTCTGATAATTTGTAATCTACTGCGAACTTCTATGAGGTTAACTGGTTTAGATTCCACAAATTCCACAGCTAACATCATGTTGTCCAGGTTTATGCATATTTCCACCAATGACAGAACTCCATCCATTTTTATGGTTAAGTTTCCCCTGTGTGTGCATGCCATATTTTCTTTATTTGTCAATCTGTTGGTGCACACTTTGTTTAATTTCATATCTTGACTACCACGAATATTGCTGTAATAAACATGAGAGTGAAGATATACCTTTGAAATATGATTTAATCTCCTTTGAATACATACCCAGTAGTAAGTTTGCTAGGTTAACAGAGTGAGGAGATGATATATTGAATGGGAGAAGTATTTGCACAATATGCATCTGACAAAAGATTAATACCCCAAATAAATAAAGAATTCAAGCAACTCAATAGCAAAAATAATGATTTAAAATGGACAAAATTGTTGTTATTAGGTGCCGTCGAGTCGGTATCCAACTCATAGTGACCATCATAGGGTTTTCAATGGCTGACTGTTTTGGGGATTGCCTTGGGAGTGGATTGCCAGGCCCTTCTCCCATTTTTGCAGTGCTTGGAATTGAACTCGGGTCCTCAGAGACTGCAGCGCAGTGCTCTACCCACTGAGCTAACTCCCAGCCACTACCAACTGAGCTAACTCCCAGCCCAAAATGGACAAAATAGATGAATAAATATTTTTCAAGGAAAATATATAAATAAATGGCCAACAATTATATGAAAAATACTTAACATCACAAGCCATCAAAGAAATGCACATAAAAACCACAATGAGATATAACTACAATTAAAATGGTAATTATCACAAAGACAAAACCATAATAAATGCTTTCATGGATATAACAAAATCGAGACCTTTATATACTGCTGGTAGAAATATATCTACAGTAGTACAGCCAAAACAGAATAAATATTCTTTAAAAATCAAAAAGAAGTACTATGAGTCTTATCATTTAAAAAATATATTGTATTACAACTTTCCTGAAATTTATTTTTCTCAGTTCATAACTTTTTCAATTTTATCTCTTTAATTTTTAAGCATAATTTTAATGTCTACATAGTATTTTACTATAATATGCCTTATAAAAGACAGGCTCTGTGGCACAGGCCTGTAATCTCAGTGAACCAGAAGGCTAAGGCAGCAGGACTGCAATTTGAGGCCAGAGTCAGCCTGTACAGCTCAATGAGACCCTGTTTCAAGATATGGAATAAAAAGGGCCAGGATGTAATTCAGTGATAGAGCACTTATCTAGCATGTGCAGGGCCCTGGGTTCAACTCTCCAGTATTGAAAAGAAGGCCTTATGGAAATTTTTGTGCATGTTGTATTTCTGTGAAATAGCCAAGGCATGAGTTAGTAATCCATTTACATGATCTCTGTGATGAAACACTGTCTCGTTCCCTTCCTTTTCTTCTTCTCTTCTTTATGTTGACAATTCCTTTTTTCTTTTTTCTTTTTCTTTTTCTCTTTCTTTCTTTCTTTCTTTTTTTTTTTTTTTTTTTTTTTTTTTTTTTTTTTTTTTTTTTTTTTTTTTTTTTTTTTTTTTTTTTTTTTTTTTTTTTTTTGTCTGCTGGGCCTTTTACCATTACTAATCAAGATTTTCCTATTTGTCTTAGCATTTCTGAGAAAAAAATCTCATGCCCTTTAAAGTATTTTTTTTTTCTGAGGAATATAAATCGTAATGCCTGCAGCCGTACCACTGTGGTATCTGATCCCATTAGATCTTGGAAGCTAAGCAGGGTCTGGCCTGGTTAGTACGTGGGTGGGAGACCACCTGGGAACATCAGGTGCTGTAGGACGTAGGCTTGGGAGAAGGAGCTGGCAACAAACTCACAAAAAACAATCTGCCATTGAATACCCTATGAATAGCAGACATGCTCTGACAATAGTATTTCACATGTTGTACATAGGGTCACTATGAGTTGGACACCAACTCAATGGCACCTAACAACAACAATAACAACAAATCCTAATGCTGGATGTTTTCTTGTATTTAAGACTACAAATTCAAAACCATATAGACAGCACTCTACTTACATATTTAACAGGTACTGTAAACTTTTTATGATAATAGTCTCTTGTACTATGAACATTTTCCAGATGGTAACTGATGAGAACTTGAGTTGGAAGCACTAAAAATATTTTCTTCTTTCACATTTGATCTTCTTTTATATATTTAAAAATTATTCATCCTACTAAGGTTTTTTTGTTGCTGAGTTGCTATTATCAGAAATGAAAAAAGGAAATGAGTACACTGAATGGATTTTTTTTGCCTTTAAAAAAAGTATTGATAACACATGAGAAATGCCTTTAAAATAACAAATTAAAATATATAGTTCTTTCATATCATATGCAAAAGTAAAATTTACATCTCCTTAAAACAGTGTGAAAAAAGTTAAGTATTAAATATGATGAAGTTTTCTTTGAAGTTCAGTGCCAAAAGTATAATATAAGGGTCAGTTTAAAATTGAATTAAAGCCAGAACTGAAATTGATGCAAATAGTGGCTTACATGCCTACCCTGGGAGAAAGATATGGCAATCCACTTCCAAGGCAATCCTGAAACAATCAGCCATTGAAAACCCTATGAAGGCCAGGAGCGGTGGCGCACGCCTGTAAACCCAGCGGCTTGGGAGGCGGAGGAATGAGGATCGTAAGTTTGAGACCAGTGGCAGTCTGCGTAACATAGTGAGACCCTGTCTCAGAAAAGTTAAAAAATGGGCTGACGGTGCATGTCAGTGATCCAGCACTTGCAGAGCACGCAGGTGCGAGGCCGTGGGTTCAACCCCCGGTACCATAAAAAAAAAAAAAAAACCTATGAGGGTTGCTATAAGTTGGACATGACTGGACTGCACCTAACAATGACAACAACACATGCCTACCTAATTGTATTTAATATCAGGAAATAAAGCCAATTAATATTAAAATTCTAATAATAAAGCAAGTTTATAAATCACAGTTAATGATCTATTTTCTGTTGAAAGAAATAGAAAGTTATCATTCTTGGTGCCCATCAACACATGAGTGGATGAAGAAAATATGGTATGTAAACACACAGTGGAGTTTTAATCAGCCATGAAGATGAATGAAATTATGTTGTCTGCAGGAAAATAATTGAACTGGAGGTCATTGTTTTAAGTGAAATAGCCAGATTCAGACAGACAAGTACCACATTTTCTATCATATATGCAAGTTAGGGGAAAAATAGGCCATAAAAGTAAAAGGGGAGTATTTGTGATACATAAGAAGAAAAGGGGGAGAGAGAATGAGAGGTAATAGAGGGAATGAATTTGATCAAAATCCATTATATGCACATAAGAAAATGTCACAAAGGAAACCATTATTTTGTATAATTTACATATATTAATAAAAATGTCAACAAGAAAAAGAAAAAATGATACTGTAGATAAATTTCTAAAGAGTATGAATACAAAAGAAATGATGTCACCTGTTGCAACTATGTCATTCAATTGAGCCTGAAGAATATATATATATATATATATATATATATATATATATATATATATACATATATACATATATTATATATGGGATTTAGCTCAGTGGGTAGAGCGCTGCTCTTCAGTCTCTGAGGTCCCGAATTCAATTCCCAGCACCACAAAAATAGGAGAAGGGCCTGGCAATCCACTCCCAAGGCAATCCTGAAACAGTCAGCCATTGAAACCCTTATGAGGATCGCTATGAGTCAGATACAGACTTGACAGCACCTAACAACAACAACAACAACATACATACATATATATATACACACACACACATATATATCCATATATATATGAAGTATTATTTAGCATATGTATTATAGTCGTGATTGTACTGGAAGATACATAGACTTTCACAAATTTATCCATATTTTTCTTCTATCCTACAAGAAAGTGGGGCGGAGTCAAGATGGCGGACAGATAACACACACCTGTTCCGGAGCAATAAGAAGCCTCGATTAGGGGTTTAAAAAAGCCAATTGAATAAATAGAAACAGAGATAATTTAGTTTGAGAGATAGAGAATGAAACTAGGTGTGCACTGAAATCAAGGATTAGGCTTCAGAGGAGCTACACAGTGGCCAGCAGCAGGACGCTGCCACTTCGCCATCACACAGACAGAGGATAGAATCCCAGAGACTTGGAGGGGATTTCGCGCACACGCACCCACGGCCCGGACCCAACATCGAGTGCAACCTTGGCAGCACACTCTCACCACGCCTGCGGGACACAGACTGCAGATCCTAGGTGAGTCATAGTGAGGGGGCCCACAAACGCCCTCCATAGTGGCCGCGGAGCGAATGGGGAAGCTGGTGCCAGCGATCCACGTCTAGAGCTAAGACGCGGCTCCCCTCCCTTCTGTTGCGGTGGGTCAGGCCTACGGTTGCGAACTCCACACAAAATTGGGCACACATATGCCCGGGTCCCAGACACATCAGAGGTGAGCCCAAATCACCCCCCTGTGCTGCGGAGAGGTCGGGGGCTTGTGGAGGCGGCTAAGTCGTGCGCAGCCGGGGAGCTCCTTTTCGGAACCTGGCGGAGCAGTTCACCACCAGCAGTGAAGTTCCGAGCGCGACTACAGCACAGGACAAGATGGCAGGATAGAATCCTGGAGACTCGGAGGGGACTTTGCCCGCACACCCAGGGGAGCCGGACCCAACACAGCATGCAACTTTGACATCACACTGTCACCCTGCCCGTGGGACACAAACTGCAAGTTTTCTGGTGAGTCAGCACAGAATCGCACCCTCCCTCCTGTTGTGGCGGTGGGAAACCAGTACCAGCAGTACACATCCAGAGCTGAAACCCGGCTCCCTCTCTCCTGTTGTGGTGGGACAGTCATGCAGACGCAATCTCTACAGACATACGGGCACACATATGCCTGGACCCCAGACACACCAGAGGGGATCCTAAGTCATCCCACCGCACTGTGGAGAAAGGTGAGGTCTGCGGAGGAGGCTGAGCACCACGCGGACAGAGTGCTCCTTTCTGGCAGAGTCTTGCGGGACAATTAGACACAATAAGAACAGTTTCTAGCGCAATTGCTGTGCATGGCA
>VMDO01025463.1:0-28179 GCA_007922755.1 Pedetes capensis
AGTTATATATATATAGTAATATATATAGTAATATATATATAACTATATATATATAACTATATATATTATTATATATATTACTATAATATATATATTATAGTAATAAACCTGAAGCACAGAGAGGTGAAGAAAGTTAGCTGATGATACACAGCTCATCAGTCCAGAAATCAAGTCAAAGGAGGCTGGCCTTCATTCCTGGCCACAAGGTTTGACTGTTTCTCTAGGAAAAACCAAGCTTCTCTTTTTCCTTTTATGATAGTCAGTCAGGATGAGAGGAAGGCATGGTCTCTGAGGATCACCTTTGTCCCATCTGTGCTGTCTGTTTGGCACTTGTTCTACTTGGGGCAAGGGTCTGAGTTTAGTCATTTTAATTGTGTTAAGCATTTCTTAGATGTAGCTTCCCAAGCCTGTAGTGAAAACAATACCTTGTGAGCGCTGGGGAACAAAGGTAGCCATGTGTCTGTCCCCAGGCAGCCAAGCCTGTCAGTCTGGTTTGCTCATGGGATGTCAGAGGTCCTGGACTCACAGTTTCGTTCCCTCAGCTCATCCCCTGGCCCACAGGGAAAGAAGGTGTGCCAAACAGTTGGGATGTGCCTGGAAAGGGTCCAGGGGGTGTGTGTCTGGCCATGTGTTTCCATTATCAGAGGTGAGCAGAGGACGCCATTGCTGTTCCCCTGGAAAGCCTCCTTTGCTAACAGAAAAACAGAACAGCCCTGGTGTAGGAACTGTGTGCCTTTTAGAGAGCCTCTCCCACCCTCCAGGCTGCAGCTGGGCTTCCCAGCCTGCACAATACTCGGGCAATGCCTCTTCCCACACACTGGGGACCCAGGCCTAGGAGCAGCACTTGGGCTTTATCCATTCACACAACAAAAATGCAGCAAGCCCCTAGGAGTGCGAGCCAATGTGGCCAGAATGGAGTGTGGCTTTCCTTGTCAGAGCCAGCAGAGGCTTTAAAACAAAAATCCCACAGTGAGACAGGAGTTTAAACACTATGTGATGGGCATAGAGGGTAGAAGAAGTCCAGTATGGGAGAGTGTGGGTGTGGCTACAGGTGTGGCTGTGTGCAAGTGTGTGTCCATGGGCATGGGAGAGTGTGTAGGTGTGGGGCACGCGCCTCCCAGTCTGGCCTGGAGGTTCGGACGGGCTGCGCCGCCGCGCACACAGATATTAAACACAATTCACTCGGGACCCTCAGGTGAGGGGCGCAGACTCCCTCGGCCCTCGGGACCCCGGAGGAGACGGGAGAAAGGAAAATCCTCAGGCGCTTTTGCCTTCCAGGGACAAACACCTGTGTTGGTCGTCTCGGTGGTCAGGAGGAGACAGCTGCCGCTTCCTCGGTGGCTTCCTCGGTGATCAGACGGAGAGCAGGTTCTTTTCCTTGTAGAGGATTGCGATGGGAGAGCATTATTTCCTCATCAAGGTTCGGGGGAGAGCAGCAGGAGAGGCGCTTCCTCATCTGTTGTCCAGGCAGGAACAGGCGAGAAGGCACAGAAAGGGATGCCAGAAAGGCCATGCCAAAAAAGGAGGTCGAGCTGCCTCAGCGCAGCTCTTTATATAGTTTCGCCCATGGAATGGCCTGAGCCAATCAGCTTTCAGTCCAATTGTCCAATCAGGAAGGGTTTTGTACAAACATGCAACCAACTTACTTTCATTTTCCCTAGATTTCTAATTTACAAACCAGATATTCAAATGCCATTTTCCCAGTTTGGGAGTTTTTGCCAATTTCCTCCCAATTCTTCCCTACATGTAGGTACCTGTGAAAGTGGGTCTGTGTACATGTGATGTAGGACATTAGTAGGAGAATGGAGAGAGATCTAATCCAGCCTGTGGAGATCCTTCACGATTTCATGGAGAAAGCTGCCTGTTTCAAAGTAGGAGTTGGGGGAGGAATAGTTTTATTCCAATTCCTGAGGATAGCATTTGTAAACTTGTAGAGGCTTCCTTATGGTGAGGGGCCTGGGCAATTCTGAATGGTCATTAGAAAGAGATCCAGGCCTTAAATGATGAGCTCAAGTATTAATTTTATTCTGAAGATAACAGAAGCATCAGGACATTTAGGTAGAGAAGTAACATTTACTGCCTAACTATTGTGCATTGGGTCCTAGGAAAAGATATGATTAATATTTTGAAAAAGTAATGTGCTGTCTAGCAGCTGAACTCATGATCAGATTCTACAGTGATTCTTCCAGAACTCTGGCCTCACCATCAACCACCAGAGCGAAAAGCCACCCAGGACCTCTGCAACTCAGTAGCAATGACCAGTAATGTGGCAGCTAACGATGAAACAAAAGATTGGGAAGAAAAGTGCTGTGAGGAGCCAGGTGAGGTGGTGCACACCTGTCATCCCAGTGACTCAGGTAGCAGAGGTAGGAGGATAACGAGTTTGAGGCCAGAGGCAGCCTGGGCAACTTAGTGAGACTCTGTCTCAAAATACAAATTAAAACAATGGGCTAGAGGTACAGGCTTGGTGGTTAATGTGCTTGCAAAAATCACATGTGAGGTCCTGGCTTCAACTCCTCAGAACTGAAAAAACAAAACAAAATGAAACAAAAACTCCTGTGAGGTCAGTTTGTGCAAATTGCAAGCTACCTTATTGTCCAATTAATTAAATTTTAGGAAGTATTATTAATAAATGGCTACTATGCTCTCTCTAGCCTGCAGCCATACCACTGTGGCATCTGATCCTGTCAGATCTCGGAAGCTAAGCAGGGTCAGGCCTGATTAATACTTGGATCGAGACCGCCTGGGAACACCAGGTGCTGTAGACTTGGGAGAAGGACCTGGCAACCAACTCCCCAAAAAACAATCAACCATCAAAAACCCTATGAATAGCAGAAAATCACTAACAATTGTGTTTCACCTGTTGTATGTAGGCTCGCTATGAATTGGACACCGACTGAACGGCACCTAACAATCATCCTCTCTCTTCACTTGGATACTTCGGCAGTTTCCATGCTGATCACAGGTACTTCGGCAGTTTCCATGCTGATCACAGGTACCTGCGAATGTGTTCTGTTTCAATGTAAACACACACACACACAGTGGGCTCAGATCAGCTACATATTGGCAAAACTACCTTACAGAATTTTGGAAAAAACCCCACTATGTCCCACTAAGGTTTTGCAGGGGCTTATAAAAAGTGTGTGAGTGGTCACAGACTTTTTCTGTAGCCACTTTCTCCCTTCCCTACCCCTTACACACTCACATGCTCACACGCTGCACACAGCATGGTAGGAACCCAGCTGGCCTCTTTCCTGAGATCTGTTTTTTCATCTGTGAACAGCAGAAGCATATGGAGCAAACATCACCAGACAGACACGAGAATGCAGGGGGTTTTCCCAGCTTTTGGGCAAATTCCTTTTAATCTCTGGCTTGCATCTGTAAGGGGGGGAGGGGAGTTTGGCTGATGTCCATGACCTCTTTTAGCTCTCATGGTCTACGTCAACAGCAGCAATAACTCATAGCCTTCCACCACAGGATTCCTCTCTGGATCAGCTGGTATTCAATATATGCCAGGAATTGTTCTTAAAAACAGCAGAAGCCCAGTTAAAAGTTTTGGTCATTAGCTATGGTTGTCAATGGCACAATGTAAGGGAAATGACTTTCTCTGGCTGCACCTGCATTTTTCATAGCCTTTCCTTTCTCTAGTGGGTTAGTGCCCATGCCAGGGTCGGCTGTGAATATTTTAATGATCTCTTCTATGTCTGAGCAATGAAGGAGTCACTGAGAATCTCTACTTTTGTTGAGAATTGTAATCATCTGTGAGGCTTTAACAATATAGATTCCCGGTCTCAAACTCTGGCCATCAGGCCCAGGACTGGGTATTTTTACAAAGCTCCATAGTTAACAGTAAAGAACTTCAGATTTAAAGAACCATTTCTGAAGTCACACTGGGTCGTCTGTAATTGGCACTTCATAATATAAGGGATTGATTTCATGTCATTAGAATGTTTTTCACTATAAGAACTTACCATTCATGGAAAATGATAACCAAAGAGGAGCATACTTTGAGGAGATCATATTTACCTTCGAATTTTAATAATTATCTTTGAATTTTAGTAATTACAGTTGGTGTGGATTTATGCTTTCATTACTTTTCTGGGATGCATTTTCCTTGAATTTTGTTCTGATTTTTATCTACCTGGCTTCATAATATGTTTTCTCAGGAGAAGAGTTTATCTCCCTGCCTCTGTCTTTTCTTCTCATTCTCCCGGAATGTATCCGTGTTTATTATTTATGCCCACTTTCCCCATCTGAAAGGTTTTGGAGATTCCTGCTGATCCTTGAGAGTTCTAGGAGCTGGGGCACCTGAAGTGCTATTTATGGGAAGTATCTTCTCCCACTGCCACTGCAGAATACCTGGGTCCTTGCGCTTTTTTTCAAACCTCTTTTTCTCAGAATCTCCTGAGGGACATTTTAAAATCCAGGCCTCTGGATTGATTGACTCAGAATTTCTGGGGCTGAGCCCTTGCTGTGTCTGCTTGGCAATCACTTCCCAGGTGCTATTGCTGCTCAGTCAGACTGAGAACCACTGACCTAGATGAAAGTCACACGCTGTGCTCAGTGGGGGGACATGGCTCAGGCTCATTCCAATTCATCCACATATCCCAGGCCTATGACAAGCCTTAATATAGTTTGCACCAAATAAACTGTTGACCTAGGAGGTATTTCATCCTTTACCGTGAAATGCATTATTCTTATCTCTAATCCAAACAATGCCATTATTTTGACTTTGCTCTAAACTCTTTTAGTTCTGAGGATTCTTATCTAATCACAGCAGCCCACAATGACTGCACCATTAGCAAAACTCCAGAAAGCATATAATCTCAGCAATTACATTTTTTTTTCCCAAAAGAACGGTGTGCCTTCCTGCCTCTGCATATATTTCCTACTTACCTGCAATTCTGGAGATTCATTTGTTCATATGCAGAATGTAGTCTTTTTCCCCCTTTTATTGGTAAATGTTGGTGGGGTACAGAGTAATACAGCATTTGCTTTTTCAATTATGCAACTATGATATCACTTTTAGATATACTTTCACCAACTTAAAAAAGTTCATGGAACTTTAGACTAATATGTAGTAACACTTATATGCATAAAAGGCTGATTTAGCAATTACTAGCATTCAATTACGTAAGTTATATTAACACTAAATAGAGTACCTCTTTCCTACATAAAGTATCCACCTGAGATACTGAGATGTTGTTGTTGTTGTTGTTAGGTGCCGTCGAGTCGGTATCCGACTCATAGCGACCCTCATAGGGTTTTCAATGGCTTAGTGTTTCAGGATTGACTTGGGAGTGGATTGCCAGGCCCTTCTCCCATTTTTGCGGTGCTGGGAATTGAACTCAGGACCTCAGAGACTGCAGCACAGCGCTCTACCCACTGAGCTAAATCCCAGCCCCAAGATACTGAGATAGTGTGGTTTTAATTTTGTGTTCTTTCAGTGCTAGAGATTGACCCCAGGATCTTGTGCATGCTAGGGGAGCATTCTACCACAGAGCTATGCCCCAAGTCCTTTGTGATTTTAATTTTAAGGAGAGAGTGGCAGATGAACAGGAAGATTGAAATCTGGAGTAGGGGACATCTATCTGCACTGGGTGAAGGAAGCAGGACACTGAAGAAAACAACTGTCCTCTGATTTTCCCTGGTGGGGGCCCTGGCTATTGGATAGCTGCATGGTTGGATGTACCTGCTGTGTGGTGGGAAGTTGAAAGATAACAAGAACAGGGTACTGGGCTTATGCAGACGTGGTTTGTAGTCTCATTGCAGCCATTCCTAGTGACTTGTAAATGTTGAGTAAATTATTTAGTCTCTCTCAAGCTCATTTTGTCATCTCCAAAATGGGGATGATAATACTACCAGTTTTAGTCTGTTGTTGTTAGGTGCCATTGAGTCTGTGTCCGACTCATAGCAACCCTACGTAGAACAAACAAAACATTATTGTTGTGCTTCTCTGCTATTCATACAGTTTTCAATGGTGGATTAATTTTTGGGAGTGGGTTGCCGGGTACTTGCAGTACCTAGTGTTTCCAGGTGGTCTCCCATCCAAGTACTAACCAGGCTCGATTCTGCTTAGCTTCCGAGATCTGACAGGTTCGGACGCCACAGTGGTATGGCTGCCAAAGCAAAGGGCTACTGACTGAGTAGCTTAAACCACAAAGATGTATTTCCTCACAGTTCTGGAGGCTAAGAGCTAGAGATCAGAGGTGATTTCTCTTGAGGACTCTCTCCTTCGGCTGAAGATGGCCCGTTGCCCCTGCCTCTCGTGCTGTCTTCTCTCTCTGCATGTCTGTGTCTTTGTCTCCTGTTCGTATAATATCATCAGTCGTCTTAGACCAGGGCCCACCCTGATGACTTTATTTTAACTTCAGTTCCTTTTTTAAAGGTTCTGTCTCCAAAGACAGCCACATTCTAAGGTGTTTCAACATAGGCATTTTGATTAGGGGGTGACAAAATTCAACTCATAATACTTCTTGATTGCTGTGAGCTAACACAAGGTAAGGCATGTGCAGATGCTCAGAGGTTAAGTGCCTGTTGGCGTGGGCTCGGCTTGTGGTTAAACATTACAGAGCTGTGAGCACAGAGCTCACCATCAAGGAGGTGCTTTACAAGTGTTTAGCTTTTGAAAAAATAAAACACATGTCACTTAAGCATAAGGTGTTTGTTTTATGTATCAATTTATTAATCGCTGAAATTGATGTCTTCATCTCTTGTCTCTTATCAGAATCTCAAAGGAGGACTCTGTCAACAGTCACATTGCAGTGTTCAACTATGCGAGGCATGGTCATGGTGGAAGAGCCATGTGGGTAATTGTGTTCTGCAGGGGCATGTTCCCACCACTAAGCACTTTGCTTCCTTTTCATTACACATGAGTGGTTTCAAAATGTTCAGTGGACGTGAACACGCTCTCAGAACATTGGGGAATAGTGTCTGGTCCTGTTCTTGACGTAGTTTCTCTACCTCTGTCTACAGACCTAAGATTGACAAGCATTGCATTTTCTGCTCTTTCTCCTTCCAGTTGCAGAGTCCTATTAAGACCAGTCACTGACATGGCTTAGGCATTTCACTTGAATGAGCATGAAGAAAGGAGGGGAAAGTGCCAGGAAGGTTTAAAAATTCCAAGTCCTAGCCGGGTGCAGTGACACACTCCTGTAATCCCAGCTACTCAGGAGGCTGAGACAAGAGGATCAGAAATTCGAGGGCAGAGGCAGCCTGCTCACCTTAGTGAGACCTGGTCTCTCAAAATAAAAAAACAAAAAACAAAGATGGGGTTGCAGCTCAGTGGTAGGACACTTGCTTAGTATGCATGAAGCCCTGGGTTCAACCCCCGAGTACTGAAAACAAACAACCCCCCAAAATAACAACAACAGCAACAACAGAAAACTCCAAGTCATCTGCAAGGGAAAAGCATCAAAGGTAACTCCATATATCTTACCTTGTAGGTTAAGAATTTCAAAAAAAAAAATGGAATGGGCTTAGAGAGTTACATAATCAGTGTGGGAGACATATAGGAAACTGTGTTATAGTCTTGCTCACGTTGTTGGGAACCAAACACCATGGAGTATTGTCTATTTTTCATTGGGAAAAAAATCCTAAGTATATATCCTACATAAAGATCTTATTAATGTGACACTGTTGTGGTTTAAATATGAACTGTTCCCTGCAGGCTTGTGATTTGAATGGCTGGTCCTCAGCTAGTGGTCCTGTTTCAGGAAGCAGGGGAATCTTTGGGAAGTGGGACCTGGATAGAGGGAAGCAGGTTGCTGGGGAAGGGTCACTCGGGGTGTATTACTCCTGGCCACTACCTGTCACCCTCTGCTTCCTGGCTGTGATGCGGTGAAGGATCTCCTCCAATATACACTTCTGACACCGTGAGGCTCACTCCAGGTCCAGAGATACAGAACCAAACAATCCTGGATGGGGCCTTCTGAAACCATGAGCCAACATAAATCTTTCCCCCTTTAGGTTATTTACATCAGGTATTTTGGTTACAGCAACACAAAAGTAATATAGAGACTAAATGATTATTTAACAAAATCAGTTGGCTAAAATAAACTAGTCAAACAAGTAAAAGAGCAGCCTGAGTGTCTGGTTTGTAGCTTTAAATCTGAATTCTCCTTCATCCTTGAAAGACATCAAGATTTGAATCCTGTTTTCCACAGAATAATTTCACAGGTATTTTCAGTTCCTATTCCTTTACAACATTTTCCTATTATCTTAAGCTGATATAATAAACTGATTTTTAAAATTTAAATTTTAAAAGTTCAATGTTACTGTCAGAGAGATTGTGTAGAAAGTTAAGACAAATGAGGCAGGCTGGTTGCTTGGACAGGATGGGGCATGCCAGGTATGGCATCACTCAAAACTCTGCTCTTCAGTTACGAAAGACCAGAAACTCAGTATTATAGGCAGTAAGGATTTTCTCCTACAGCAGTAGCACTGTGGCATCCAATCCCATCAGATCTCAGAAGCTAAGCATGATTGAGCCTGGTTAGTACTTGAAAAGAAGACCGCCTGGGAATACCAGGTGCTATAGACTTGAGAGAAGGACCCAGCAACCCACTCCCCAAAATCAATCCGCCATTGAAAACCCTATAAATAGCAGAGAAGCACCAACAATAGTGTTTCATCTATTGTACATAGGGTGGCTGAGTTGGACACTGATCTCAAGCACCTAATAACAACAAGGTTGTTTAGTTCAGTTAGTAGAGTGCTGCTCTGTGTGCTTGGAGGCCCTGGGTTTGATCTCCAACACCACAAAAAGCTGGAGAAGGACCTGACAGCCCACTCCTGAAACAATCCTAAAGCAATCAGCCATTGAAAACTCTATGAACAGCAGAGAAACACTGACATAGTGCTGGGCATGGCACAGTGTGGGGTAGGGTTTCATCTGTTGTGCACGGGGTTGCTTTGACTCACACCAACTTGATGGCACCTAACAACAATAACAATAAGGTTGAGAGGCTTTGAAAACTCACTTTCCTTAACTAAACTCACAGTCTGCAGTATAAACAAGGACCCCTAATTTATTTATGTATGGGAGAAATTTAGCTGCCAAGCAAGAGGATAAAGGATAAGTGAAGGAAGCAGAGAGCCAGAATCTTGGGGACTGTTTTGCCCTGGCTTTGGTAAGGTATGGAGACAAGTCTTACAGCAGAGATCTCCTACCTACTAGGTAGCTTTAGTTGAATAACAAGCCACTCCAACACTTAGTGATCTAAAGTGACAGCCTTTCTATGTAGCTCATGACTCTGTGGGTCAGCATGGGCGTTATGGCCTGCACCAATTCACATGTCTTCTGGGCTCTCCAATGCATTTGTGGTCTGCTGGCAGGTCAGTTGGTGGTTGGATGTGGAGGGTGGCCTTGCTCACTTGCCTGATGATTAGTAGGCATTTGGCCATGACATCTTGACTTTCTTCCACCATTTTTTGCAATCTACTTTACTGACATTTAGTGGCTAGATAAACTTCTGTGAAGTTCCCCTTCTCTGTCTTCCCTATTTTTAGACACCTGGCTCACTCTCCACCTTCTTTGTGATGTTATCTTTTTTGCAACAGGGTACAATCGAAATAACAACATTTTACCTTATTCATGAGATTCAACACCAGGCCACTTTCCCTGAGATCAGATCCAGATAAGTTTGTGAAAGTCAACCATTTGGTTACAATTTTTTCAAAAAGTGTACTCCCGTGGCGAGCTAATATGATTCACAAAATGCAGTCACTCATTTAGAAATACTTTTTAACTCACTCCCATCAGGAGCTAATTTCTCCCATAAAAATGTGAATGCTATTAATGTAATATTCAGAGATTATTCATTATTGTTTTCTATAATCATTGATGGTACAAGAAGAGCAGAGACTTCACTCTTAACCTCACATACCAGTGAGAGTACCAATGCAGGTGACAGATATAAGCAGATTTCTGAAAAATCATAACTCCCTTAACCAGAATCGTTTGGGGCCTTTCTACATATGAAATATAGGAATGCATGACACTGAATGTCTGCACTTGCTCCTCTTATTAACCTCACTCTGTGGAAAGGTTTTAAAATTAACAATCTGTTCTGTTCTCTGGGATTGTGGACAGAGAACTCAGCCTGAGGGAGACAGACTGACTCAGGGAAAAGAATTAATGGAAGCACCGGGCTCCTACAGGCAGGAAACGCTTTGATAGGCCCTTTCCTCTTTTTGTTACCCAGAGAACCTTGACAATAGACTCCACCTTGTGCAGCTGCTGTCTCCCTGGGTGATGATCACAGCATATTTTCCCTGTCAGACTTGGAGTCTGCACAGGGGAGTGCTCAGGAAGGGACACACACAATGTTGGGGGTCTGTCCTTGAGCCTCCCAGCCTTGGGATGGGTGGAGACGTCGCCTCTCAGACACACATGGAGCCCTTTGGCACACGTTTCAGGAAGAACATCTGCTTCTGTTGTTCCTCTGACCTTCTGTTAGACCCACCCTAATTGGAAAGAAAGTATCAGGAAAAAAAAAATTAAAGCCTAAAGTAATTTAGACTCAAAGCAAGTTGAATCAGCAAGTATTAGGTTAGGATTATGCTGGATATTGGCAACAGAGGTTAAATTATATATTTTTTCAGGGCTTAAATAGTATCACGACTATATGGATGACTAATAATTTTGTTTTATCTTTTCAACATTTCTTTTTTTTTTTTTTCCGCAGTTGAACCTAGAATCTAGTGCATGCTAAGCAAGTGCTCCACCACTAAACTGCACTCCCAATCCCCTTGATAAAAATTTTTTATTTTGCGGCAGGGTCTCACTAAGTTCCTCAGGCTGCCTCTGGCTTTGAAAATATGCTCCTCTTGCCTCAGCCTCCTGAGTAGCTGAGATTACAGGCATGCACCACAGTGCCCAGCTCTTTTCAACATTTCTGAGAGGCAAGTATTATTAGCCCCATTTTATAGATAATGGAACTGAGGCTCCTGGAGGTTCACCAACTTTTTCTATGCCAGTCTAACAGTGTAAGAAGGTAAACGAACACAAAATAGGGATTTTATCTGTTCCTTCCATATGATCTGATTTTAGCCCTTATGTATCCTTGACTCTGATGCTGAACGTTTTTTATTCCCCACTTTTTGTTCAATGTCTGTAAAGAGACTCCCAGAAACATTGGGAAGAAGGGCACCTGGTTCTAGCCCCATTAAAACATGTGACATTGGGTAAATCACTTACTTTATGAAGTTCTAACTTCTGTCACATAAAGGACAAGGATTAAATAAGATGACAGCCCTTCTTATTTCTAAAGTTAGAACAATGTTATAAAATGTAGTATGGACTTTATAGCCATTTGGGTAACTACTATCAACAGATAATAATAATAGCAATCCAGGAACTATGTATCATAAAGGATGTAGAGAAATTGGAACTATTGTACACTATTTATCGGAATACAAAATGGTAGAAAGTATGGAAAACAGTATGTCAGTTCACCAAAAAGTTAAACACAGACCTACCATGTTATTGTTGTTAGGTGCTGTCAAGTCAGGTCCAACTCATAGAGACCCTCATAACATTTTCAGTGGCTGATTATTTGGGGATTGCTTCAGGAATGGATTGCCATGCCCTTCTCCCATTTGTGCAGTGCTGGGGATCGAACCTGTTTCCTTAGAGAGTGTGGAGGGTGCAGATCAGTGCTCTACCAACTGAATTAAGCCCAGCCCACAGACCTGTTATATGATCCAGCCATTCTATTTCTGTTATACACCCCCAAAGAATTGAAAGCAGAGGTTTGAACACATATTTGTACACCCATCCTCATAGTAGTGTTACTCACATTAGCCTAAAGGTGGGAGCAACCTTCATGGAACATTACTCAGCCTTAGGAAGGAAAGGAACTCTGATACATGGTACAAACTGGGGAACCTCAAGGATGTTAGGCTAAGTGAAACACTTCAATGTACAAAAGACCACTCCTGTCTGATTCCTCCCATGTCACGTACCTGGAGTAGGTGGATTCATGGAGGTGAGTCCTGGCAGAGGGAAAATGGGGAGTCAGTGCTTAATGGGTTCATCGTTTCAGTTTGGAAATAGAGAAGAGTTCTGGAATTGGATAATGGCCCTCAGCAACTTGAACGTACTTTATGCCACTCAACTGTCTACCTAAGAATTATTAAAAAGGAGCTGGGCACGGTGGCACATACCTGTAATCCTAGCAACTTCGGAAGCAGAGGCAGGAGGATCACAAGTTCGAGACCAGAGGCAGTCTGCATAACTTAGTGAGACCCTGTCTCAAAAAGTAAACAAGAAAAAAAATGAGCCGGGGTTGCAGCTCAGTGGTATAGCACTTGCAAAGCATGCAAGCATGAGGCCCTGGGTTCAACCCCCAGTGTTGCAATATATATATATATATATATATATATATATATATATATATATATATATATTTGTTGTTGTTGGTAGGTGCCATTGAGTCGGTATCCAACTCATAGCGACCCTCTGTACAACAGGGGAAACACTATTGTCAATGCTTCTCTGCTGTTCATAGGGTTTTCAATGGCAGATTGATTTTTGGGAGGGGGTTGCCAGGTCCTTCTCCTAAGCCTACAGTTTCTGGTGTTCCCAGGCAGTCTCCCATCCAGGTACTAACCAGGCCCGACCCTGCTTAGCTTCCGAGATCTGATGGGATCGGATGCCACAGGGCTATGGCTGAAGGCATATATATATATATAATACATATTATATATATATATACATATATATATATATAATATATATATATTTAAAAGGTAAGTAAAACTGTAACTTAAAAAGAGAAGTTTAAAAATGTAGTATGGATTTAAGTAGCAACACTTAAGAATATTCTCCATTCTTGAAATGGTAATATCATTCAATAGCTGAATTATTTTTGCTGTGCTGTTGTGTTAGGTGCCTTCGACTTGGTATCTGACTCATAGTGACCATACATGCAACAGAGGAAACAATACTGTCAGTGTTTCTTTGCCCTTCATAGGGTTTTCAATGGCAGATTGATTTTTGGGAGTGGGTTGCTTGGTCCATCTCCCAAGCCTATAGCACCTGGTGTTCCCAAGCAGTCTCCCATCAAAGTACTAACCAGGCCCAATCCTGCTTTGCTTCTGAGATCTGACAGGATCGGATGCCACAGGGCTATGGCTGCAGGTTGAATTATTTTTAAAGATCTTCAAAATATAGCTGACTTTATAGCTGACTCTACAGGCTGGAACTGTTCTTGCCATGGTTTCAGGGCAAAGCCCCAGTTCTGAGAATCCCAATAAACTAGGCTTAGCCACCCCTCCCCCATCCTAATCAAAGAGATGATTAAGGTGAAAAACAAAGAAAAGAGATTTGATCAATATGTGCATTGGAAAAAGAAACAGATAAAGAGGTCCAGTGATTCCTAAGTCCATTTTCAGGGCACTGACATATCTTTAAGTTTAAACAGAGGAGACCTTGGGGCTGAGGCCAGAAGTCTGCATCATGCAGAATGTTCAGAGTGTGAATGGATTGACCATGATCTCTGTTCTCATTCTACAAGATGCTCCTAAGAAGTTGTTGTCTCTGCCATTCATTGCGGGGAGGGATCCAGTTTCCATAGAATGATTACCTGTGCTCCAGAGGGCAGCCTCACCTTTGTCAAGGATTGTTCTTGTTTCAGAGAGGTGGAGTCTATCCTTCAAGGCTCACCATTGCTTGGGAATACTTTCAGTCCCTCCATTGGCCCTGTTTTTCTTGGAATCCAAGGTGACTGCAGGAAAAGATGACCCAAAAGGAAAGGTCAAGAGGTAAAATAGAGTCAGAGGAACAAAATGGAGCTGGTTAGGCCAGGGATCTGTGTTCTTCCCTTTTGGTTACCTGTGGACCCAAATGAGGAGTCAATTGCTTGTTATGCTGAGACCAAGACACTCCCTGACAGTACAAGCCACAGTCACCAGGAAGAGCAGAAATTATTCTGACAAAAGGATAGAGAAAGAAGCATTTCAAAGAAAGATACTACCTTATAAGAACACCCTATGTTGGGAAAGGGGTTGGGATTTAGCTCACTTGGTAGAGCACCGCTTTGCAGTCTCTGAAGTCCTGGGTTCAATTCCCAGCACTACAAAAATGGGAGAAAGATGTGGCAATTCACTCCTGAGGCAATCCTGAAACAATCAGCCATTGAAAACCCTATGAGGGTTGCCATGAGTTGGACACAATTTGATGGCACCTAACAACAACAACAATGTTGGGAAAAGCATAGTGAAGCCCAGAAAATTAGAGCAAGGCAAGGTTGTTGGAGCCGAGAGAGTTGAGGAAAGAATGATAGATTCTAAAACGGAAGACAGAGGCAGGTAGGTATCACTTGGGACCTTTACATTGCACTGGGTTATAATGCAGTCTTCAGACTGGAGGATGACAATATCCTGCTTTGTGTTTTTAAAAGATTATTTTGGCAGCATTCGTGGAAATAACCAGGTGGTAACAAAAGCATAAGATGTATATCTTATAACTTGCCACTCTTGTCTACTTTAGAGAAGGTGGGAACTGAGGTGGAGAGAAGTAGTTAGATTTTGGAGATGACTTGGGAGGAAGAATTTGGAGGTGCATTGGCTTAGCGCTCTGCATTATTTCTCAAATCAATCAGTTTCTCTAGTGCCACAGCCACCCTTCCTGGCCTTGACTGTCTTCCTCAAGAGTGATGCTCCTGTTGATGGAGTCACAGACTACAGTAATGGGCGATCAATGCACCTTTTACCTCACAGCTGGATTTTGCTTTCTAAAATGCCACTATCCAAGGGCTTGGGATGGAGCTCAGTGGTAGAACTTTTACCTAGCGTGCACAAGGCCCTGAGTTTGAACCCCAGCATCACAAAAACAAACAAACAAACAAACAAAAAAGCCACTCTGCACATATAACTTATGTGTTGCTCAGACTTTTTGCTATTGTTCTCAAATATTGACATAAACAACTTTAGGGAGGAAGGATTTATTTTGACTCATGGTTTCAGAGATTTTGAGCCATGATCATCTGACTCTGTTACTTTGGGCCTGATGTGAGGCTAAACATCGTGGCCGCAGGAGTGTGTGGAGGAGGAGATGGCTCACCTCATGGCCAACAGGAAGCAGAGAGAAAGGAAAAGGCTGGGGACCAGCTACACCCTTCAAAGTCTCATCTTCCTGACCTGCTTCCTCCAGCAGGTCCCCACCTCCCAAGGTTCCACCCCTTCCCAGAATAGCACCACCAGCTGGGCACCAAGTGATCAACACATGAGCTCTTAGAGAACAGTTCCTATTCAAGCCATAACAACTTCCTGCCCAACACTTTCAAAATTTACTCATTGCCGCAGAATCAAGTCTGATTCCTTAATGTGGCATCTGAGCCCCTTTGTAATGTGGTGTCTCTGAACTTTTTAACAGTATCTCCTTAAAATGGGGGGAACAACAGCAACAACAACAACAACAAAACTCTCTTCAGCATGCGTCATGGGTCAGATCCATAAGCTAAATATTCCTGTCACTCCATTCTATCTGCATGCAGTGTCCTCACTTTTCTTGCTGCATGTGTAGATGCTACCTCCACCCAGTTCTAGATCAGAACTTTCTTTTTTGTTTTAATTTTTCCTTGCTGTGCTAGGGATCAAACCCAGGGCCTTCTACATGCTAGGCAAGTGCTCTACAAATGAGACACATCCCCAGCCCCAGACCATTTTCTTAGGGAGATTTTCCTGTGCCTTCAGCTTATACTAAGCATAGTGTAGTCTCCACCCTCCCTGTCATTGGCATGTTCTGACATTAATTACTGATAAATTTTTTATGTGTCAAGTGGAAATCTAATTTTCTATGGGGAAGGTACTTCATATTCAGTCTGTCACTGATGATCCTGATATTCACATGCTTTACTCAGAGTAGTAACAAGGCTTGAGGGATGGGAAGGCAGAGAAGCAGTGGTGGGATAAGACTCTTAGGCAATAGAGGGGGAAGGTCAAAAATACCCAGTATTTGGTAACCATTGTGGGACAAGTGAATAAATGGTTGATGACTTGTTTAGCCTACATTAGTGACCTATAAATAACTTGGGGATGAGCTACCCTCTCACTCTTGACCATTATGAGATACAATGATGAATAGGTCTGTTTGACATTATTGACAGTGGGTTCAGGGAAGGTAGGAGGAGGGCAGACACATCCACAAGTCATTTTAACATATAGCATTTATTGTTATTATTGTTGTTGTTGTTGTTAGGTGCCCTTGAGTTGGGTCTGACTCATAGCGACCCTCATAGGATATTCAATGGTTGATTGTTTCAGGATTGCCTCAGGAGTGGATTGCCACGACTTTCTCCCATTATTGTGATGATGGAGATTGAACCCAGGTCCTCAGAGAGTGTGGAGCTAATGTGCTACTACCTGAGCTAAACCCCAGCCCAGACATACTGCATTAAGTACCACAAAAGAAAAGGACACACAATAGCAGGACCTCAGAGGGAAGTCACTAACAGTGCCCAGAGGTGATATCAAGTGCCTAGAATTTCCTCATGCCCAGAGTGATTGAAGAGCACCTTTCACTCCCTACAGCCTTTGCTCACTGTTCTCCCAGCCCACCCACCTCTGTCACCTTGTATTAGTAGTTGGGGCTCCAGCCATATAGGCCCTGGTTGCTCTCTCCCATCAGGCCACACTTCTCCTATGTTCTAGGCCAGTGCCATTCAAACCTTAACATGTGGCAAATCATTTCTTAAAATGCAGATTCTGGTTCAAGAGATCTGTAGTGAGCCCTGAGATCCTGCTCTACCAACAAGGTCCCAAATGATACCAAGGATGCTGGGCTGTAAATTAAACTTAAAACAGCAAGATTGCTGTCCATTCCCTGAATTATCTCCTACCTCTCATTTAAATCTTCCACACTTTTCATGAGGTAAGTCATGTGTCTTCCCGGTTAAGATTATCTCCTAAACCTTAGGACTGAACATCAGTGCTTCATTTGTTGGTTTGGTTTTGAGTCAGGGTCTGCCGATGCTACCCAGGTTAACCTTGAACTGGCGATTCTCCTGCCTCTGCTTCCCAAGGGCTGGCATTATAGGCCCGGGCCACTGAGTCTGGCTTCATCTGTGCTTTTTATTTCTGCAGTCTCTGGCAGCTACTTCCTTCCAAGCTTTTCCCCTCCATGGATTGCAGGCTCTGTGAGGGAAGAACTTGGTCTAATTGATCAAGTCCCCCTGATTGGTGGGTGCCTATTAGAGAGTTGGGCCATAATAAACATTTGCTCAGTTTAATGTGAATTGAACTTAAACTGTTATTGCATATGGATGAAGCCTGTGTGTTCTTATATATTTTGGTGGGGATGTATGCCCTTTCCACTGAGGCAAAGCAGATCAGCACACATAGATGAACCACGTTACTTTAGCTTTGGGACACCATGAATTATAATAAAATGTAGGTTATAATTATCAACGTGAGAAAAGCCACCACAACATGTATTTGCTGAAGACAAGACGTTTTTATTAGTAATTTTTTTTTAGGAACGAGATGTTTTTTAAGTGTTCATCACTGAGCCTTGCATATAGTAAATAATAAATATGTGTTTAATGGTAAATAAATGAAAGAAAAAGGTACTGAACTTCAATCATACTTTTAGCTCCTGGAATTGAAGTGGTTAAAACCATATTAATATCTTCATTTTGCTGGGTAAGGTACAAAAAAGAAAAAAAAAAGCCATACAAACAAATGAACAATGTTCTTGGCATTTCCTGATTCAAGAAAAAAAAAAAAGAGCCACAAAAATCTGAAAATCCTCCCTTATAGTGAATGCATGCTAAAATTTTCCTTTACTAAGAAACTTTTCATACTTAGCAACAAAACAAAATCTAAGACATTTTTCCATGTGAATTGTCTTTTTTTCTAACACACCAAGTTGTTTTAGATCAACAAAGACTTTGTTTTGTTATTATTAAATATCAAAAGAGACCCACCTAATTGCAAACATAAAAGTTTCTTCCTTGCCTCTCCCTTCAATTTTGCTGATGAGGAAGATTTTGCAGCAGTACTTAGTACCAAAATAGCTCTGTTTTGCTGACCATTATCATCTTCATAGGGCGGGGCAATGATAATGAACTTAGAACACAGGAAGTTTATCATTTCATAGTATTAAAATAGAATTTCTTTTTACAAAGACACTTCTCCCACAAAGGAAAGGGAATTCGAATTTTTACTCTCTTCAGTCTGTTGACATTACTATGCTATACTAATATATTAGGGCACTTACATAATTAATGCTTCAGAAATTTTGCTTCATTGTATACTTTTATTTGATGTTTTTAAAAATAAATTAAAATTTTCAATTGCCTATTAAACATCGTAATCATGGTTTCATTGAAGCCAATGTTAAACAAGCAATAGACTTTGTGTGTGTGTGTGTGTGTGTGTGTGTGTGTGTGTGTGTGTGTGTGTGTGTGTGCCTTGTGAACACAGGGCCTTGTGCTTGCATGCTTTGCAAGTGCTGGACCACTGAGCAGCACTCCCAGCCCATTTTTTCAGTTTGTAAGACAGGGTCTCCCTAAGTTAGCAGACTGCCTCTGGTCTCAAACTTGAGACCCTCCTGCCTCCACCTCCTGAGCCGCTGGGATGACAGGCGTGCTCCACCGCACCCAGTTGCCGTAGACTTTTTTAAAGCTCATAATTTCCTGTAAAGAGTTAAGTCATAGCCAGGCATGGTGACGCATGCCTGTAATCTCAGCGACTGGGGAGGTAGATGCAGGAGGATCTCAAGTTTAAGGCCAGAAGTAGCCTGGGTAACTTAGTAAGAACCTGTCTCAAAATGTTGTTGTTGTTAGGTGATGTCCAGTTGTGTCCGACTCATAGCGACCCTCATAGGGCTTTCAATGGCTGATTGTTTCAGGATTGCCTTGGGCGTGGATTGCCATGTCCTTCTCCCATTTTTGTGGTGCTGGGAATCGAACTTGGGACTTCAGAGACTGCAGAGCAGCGCTCTACCAAAAAAATTGGTTGATGGTGCGAAGCTCAGTGGTAGAGCACTTGGAAAGCATGAGTAAGGCCCTGAGTTCAACCCCTAGTACCTAAAAAGATAAAAAAGAAAAGAAGAATTAAGTGGTAACTTAATTATTTTTAAGTAGTACTTGAATACTCAGAATAGGAATTGGGAAAAATATTTTTACTAGTATTTTTTTAAGTGACAAGACATTTTTTACATATTGGTCATTGAACCTCCAGAACTTAAACCTGTGCCTTGCACATAGTAAATAATCAATAAGTATTTGTTGAATGCTAAGTGAATGAAAGAAGGTACTGACCTTCAATTCTGAGAATATTCATACTTTTAACTTCTGGGAAACCTATTGAACTAATGAGATTACATTTAGTTTGCATATAGTATTACTTATAGGTACATATTGTCATTCCCATTCGACAAATAAGAAAAGATAATCAGAATGATTTGGTAATTTGCCAAAAGTTTTACATAGTAAATACTAGAGATAAAAATCTGACTTGTCTTCCTGACTCCAAAGTCCACGGAAAGCTACTGCCTATTTTATGGTATTTCTTTATATAAAAAGTATACTGTGCAAGGATATCTGTATTCTAGATGATAGAATTTTACTTTGCTCATTTCTTCAATAAGTACTTGTTGGGTTTCTATTATCTACTTGATGATGCTAAAAATAGAGATAAAATAGTGGAATCCGGAGGGACAGATAATTCAAAGACAAATGCAACTTGAAATTGCTAATATTCCACGGTTTTGGACTTATGAAAATGCCACATTCATATGATTTATACTAAAATGTGTTATCAAGTAAAGTGAATGTTGCATTTTATGCCAACCACTCCAACTTAATATTTTAGAAAAGAAAATATAGCACCGTTATTTTCCAACTTTTAACTCTACTAGACATTAGGTAAATGTTAGGTACATGTTTCTTTCGGTTCATGGGTAGACTGTGTCCCTGACAACATAGCACCCAGAGTAGAAGTTGGCCTGGGTGAGCTGGGCCATGAGCTCCCAGCCTGGCTCCGTTGCTTTCTAGGACTGATGGTAGAGGAGTCATTTAATCTCTCCTAGCTTCATTGTTCTATTGGTCTAATGCAAAGGATACTACCTATTTCAGAGGCTCAGTCTTCAATAAATGAGCTGGTTAATTAGATCGTTCAATAATTTCCACCTCTCTTGCCCCTAGCTCTTTGATTCTGACTTCAGTGTAAAGATGTTGAGACAGAAACAACCAACATTTCAGGGTTAAGGGCTTCCACTGTCATCTTTTATTATGATTTAAGTTCCTTGTAAAGAAATTGCTGTTGTGGATTTTACCATTGCTGTAAGCACGGGCAAGAGGCAGTTTATCACCATGCAGAATATTTTCAGAGAGTCAGTTTTCTCCTGTCTCAAACTGACTCACCAACTCCACAGCCCAGGGCTTTCCTGAGATAGGTCCTTGGATCCGAATCTTCCTGCAATAAGCGATGGTCAGCCCCCAGGCCAACCACCTGGTGAGCACCAGATCAGCACCAACACATTGGTGTTGCCTTCCAGTGGTTCCCAGAGCTAACTGGAAATGGTTTAAGACCAGGTTAGTCAGAGCAAGTGTGCTATTTGGTCTGCTCCAGTGGCAATTAAGAGCTTGCACAAGCAGCCTTTCAGAGTGGCAACGCAGTGACTCAACAGGCTCTAAAAGTTGTGAAATCAGGGCTGTCTTTTGCGTGGCATCTTTGGTAGTGTTTTCCTCAGGACAATGGGCAGGCGTAAGAGTTTCCCTCACTGTACTTTCCCACACACTTCACTGGGTTTACATGAGATGAGCCAAACTCAGTGTAACTGATATGTGTGCAATTCCCACTGTTTGCCAGACACTGTGCTAGGCTCTGAGCATAAACTGACAAACA
The DNA here is from genome assembly GCA_007922755.1 of Pedetes capensis. Taxonomy (NCBI): domain Eukaryota; kingdom Metazoa; phylum Chordata; class Mammalia; order Rodentia; family Pedetidae; genus Pedetes; species Pedetes capensis. The sequence goes on from VMDO01025463.1 coordinate 20,857, forward strand.
AATTAGCTTTGGTCTCTGCATTTTTGGACCTTACAATTGTGCATGTGGGAGCAAATACTAGTCACAAATACCAATGAATATATAATTGCAGAATATGATCATGGATCTGTTGGACAAAGTGCTATGAGGGAATGTGAAAGGAGACCTGATTTCCATGGGTCTTCATGGAGAAAAAGTCAGGCAGGTGGCAAATGAGGAGGCGAGACAGAGGGGCTGGAGGAAAGAGATAGTGTGGCCACCCATCCCGGAGGAGGTGTGCAGCTTGTGATATTTCATTTGTGCTGTCAGAGCAAGGCAAAGTCAGTTCCGCATTGCAAAGAGCAGGATGGTCAGATGAGCCCACATACTTACATGCTCCCCCTGGTTGCTGCAGACAAGATAAAGGGCACCAGTGCTAGGGAGAGGATGGGGGAAAGTGCTAGCAATGAGCAGTAAGAGGATGGTGTGCAAAAATAAAATTTATGGAAGGGAGAAGGAGAGGCTAGAATTGTAGAATAGAAAAGGGATGTGTCCAAGGACATGGGCTGTGTGCAAAGCGCTTGAGATGTAGCAGCCAAGGTCAGCAGGGCAGGAAAGCAGACAGGCAGCCACAGTAACACTTGGAGTAGTCATTGGATGATATGGTGGGGTGAGGGTTTCAGATTGCTTGTGAGCCCCACACATTCTCTTTAGATCTAGAAGAGCCCCCTTGGCTAAGAAGCCACTGCCACCTTGATGCACTGAGTCTCCCCATGCAGCAGGGCTGACTCTGCCCTTGAAGCAAGAATCCAGCTGGCTGCCACATCCCCTGGAGGCCCAACCCCAGCCTGTCCCTACTGACAATGGTCAAGTAGTGACACCTGACCTTCACAAATGCTCAGAAGTGCACCTCTTTGATAGTGGGCCTTTGCACGGAACAGCCACGTGTGACTCACAGGGACTCATGCCCCCACAGATGACTTGGACACACCTCTCAGGTGGCGTGTGGAGAGTTGCAACTCCTCTCCAGAGGAACACTGTGCCCTTTGAATGTGATTAGTAAGACAGAGATGACTCTATTCTTTAAAGGTCTCCCGGTGACCAAATTTGGCCTCTGAGAACTGGACCAGAACATTTTGTATGAGTCATGTTTGTTTGCCTCATTGCCTGTCATTAGTTGTCATGGAAACCACACAGCCCAGTCCAAGGGTCCAGAACTCCTGAAGCTAGCCTCAGACTGGCCCATGGTTTACACAGCAAACAAGTTTACTTACTTTGGTAATCTTTAGCTACTTCCTGCCCTGTTCAAATTGGAAGCTGAAGAACTCAATACCGCCTAGAGCCTACCTTGGTCTTTTCACAAGAATCAAAAAAATAGACGTGCCCTTCTATTCTGCCCTGAGCATAGTATTGATATTTAAAAGAATTCCAAATCACTTAAATCACTTACTGGGTTATCTGATTGTAGGATCAAAGGAACTCCCTTGCTAACATAGAAACTTCACATATGAAAGGAATTTAAGGTTTCATCGCCCTGTACTTTTTGGGTTCATCCCAATCTCTTGGCAAAACCACCAGCCAAATCTTAATAGCCACTGGGTGTATTCTGATTTTTGCTACTCGAACTTCTTAGATGATATCTGAAAATCTCTGAAACTCAGACACAAGACAGTTTTATGGCCACAGTGCCTCCTACTCAGTCAAAGACATGAGGAAGTTTTTCCCTCCTTTGGGAAGAAGTTGGAATCAGACAGGCAAGCTGTACACTGTCTCCACTGGCTCATTGCTGCTTGGCTGAGTAGGTAACTTGCTTTTGTTTATTGTCTATAAAGTAGTGACTTAACAGCTATCTCACAGATTGTCATTAAGACTATGCAAGTTACCTAGAACAGGTCTTCTGCATAGTAGATGCTTAACAGATGATAATTACCTTTCCTTTTCCATTAGACCAGCTGCTTTGTGGCCTTTCTGTGACTCAACAGTGTTTCCAGTTGCCTATCAGCAGGATACACAAGTAGTGTATCAACAGGAGGAGAAAGAAAATCTCAACTATGAGACCTGGAGTATCCTTCTGGCACAGTGGGACCTCAGCACTCAAACTGTTCCATGTGCCAACATCTCTGTCCTTGACTGATATTTTCGAGAGAATTCTGATTCCATGCTCCCCCACTTCCTTGCCCACTGTGCTATGTGTGAGATGCCATGATTACCATGACACTTCCAGGTGGAACAGAGGGAAAAGCACCAGTTTCCTGTTGATTTAGAGCAGCAGAGACCTGTCCTGGTGCTGGGTTCACAATCTCATGGGTTTTGTTTTACATATGTATACAACACAGTCATCATGGCACCCAAGGAACTTTCTAGTGCCAAAAGTGAAGAAAAGCAGAAAACAGTAAAGAACCACAAATGAATTTTTAAAAAGAACTTATTTCTAAGCATGTGATTGGAACACACATGTCTGGATTAGCAGCTCAGCATGGTGCTGAAACCAATAAACAAATTTATAGGATTTCTTATGGGCAGAAAGTCTTCACCACTTCAACTGATTGGTGGTCTAGCAGACTTCTACAACCAACTGGGGTCATGTGCCAAGGTACCACTTGTATTGCATTTAACTTAAACTATAATTGGGGCAAATGACTTAACTTCCATGAGGTGTGACCATGACCAGAGAAGTTTGGAGCATATAATCCTGAAGCCAGACATTTAAATGGATATAAAGGAAGCAACATACATGACTAATAGCCCAGATGATTTTTTTTTTTTGCAGTACTTTGAGGTTGAACCCAGGGCCTTGCATGTAATTTGCAAGTGCTCCACCAATGAACTACAGCCCTAGCCCATTTATTATTTCATCTTGAGACAGAATCTCGCTAAATTACACAAGCTGCCTCTGGCCTCAAACCTGCAATCCCCTTCTTCATCTCCCAAATTGCTGGGATTATAGGAGTGAGCTACTATGCCCAGCCCCTAGATGATTTTTATAACATATATATTTTTAATGCACAAAAAGAAGTGAATAATACAATAGGGAGAAGAAATAAACATGGGTTGGCGTGATAGATATGTTTGGTAAAATAGATAGAATTTGACCTAATTCAATTTCCCCTGCTTTTTATAGCCCATGCATACTAAAGAATGACATTAACAATAATAAATCCAGTTTAACTGACTAGTGCCCTCTCTCATTACCGGGACTCATCTTAATATTTTCATGGGTCGACACTGGCTGCTTTCCATCAGCTTCCCACAGCCCTTTCAGGTCTACCAGTTCATACTTTCTTGTTGATGTGGCAACCTGCGAGGTCCCCTGGGGGGGTTACTCATCACTGCTAGTGACATTGGTGTTGGCTGTGGGAATGCCCTTGCTGACATCCATGGCAGGTGGTGTTCTGGTACTTTAGGTACCAGCCTCTCTGGGTAAGACAAGATTACTGGGCCCTAACAGGCACTCGTAGGGCCATGCATACACTCTGGTCTGCGTAGCTATGAGGAGAACTTGTGTCTACCAAACTCCACTTAACAACCTACCTCCTGGCATTGGAATAAACTCTTAGGGCCCCTGGTCCATGCTTTCTGAGGAAAAGAGTTGCTCATAGCTTCCATATATAGCTCTCACTCCACAGAGCTCAATACCTGTCTGCAGAGCCAGAGCAGGGACAGATTGTACCTCAGCCCCGTTGGTGGGGCTTTCCCTCTCCCCAGCCCTAAGTTTTCATGAAAACTTACCCCAAAGGCCTTTTCTATTATTCACCAAATATGTACAGACATATCAGGATATCAACTTAAGGTTAAGGTAGGGCCTTCTGGGAAGGTAAGGTAGAATTTATAATGTACCTGACAGACAGACTATCTGTGGAAGCATTATAGGTTTGAAGTCAAAAATAGTTAAACTTAAGTCAGTTTCTATAACCTGTTTTTTTTTTAAAGTTTAATAACTTAGAATTAGTCTGAAGCCATAGCACCCTGGCGTCTGATGATCCCACCTGACCTCAGGAGCTAAGCAGGGTCAGTCTGGTTAGTCCTTGGGTGGGAGACCAGGCTTGGGAGAAGGACCTGGGAACCCACTCCAGAAATAATCCACCACTGAAAACCCCATGAATAACAGAGAAGCATTGACATAGTACTGGTCATGGCATAGTGCCTGGGAATGTTTCATCTGTTGTACATAAGGTCACTGTAAGTCAGACAAGACTAACAACAACAACTTAGAATTAAATCCCAAGTCAGCTGACTGGTATTATATACCTTTGTGCAAAACAAATTTACTCTTTCTAAGCATTGGTTTATTCTTTTGCAAAATGGGGTTTATTCTACTTTTATTAGGGGTTGCTTTGAGGAGAGGACCAGAGGACACATTTAGTTGGTTCAGGGCCTAGCACATAATAGGAGCTCAATTAAAGTGCACTTTACTTTTTCTTTAGTAAATTACTAAGGTGAAATAACTTGCCAAAAACTAATGTTAAAAACTGTGTGTTAGCCAGGTTTTGCAGTGCACTCTTGTAATACCAGAGTCTCTGGAGGCTAAAGCAGGAGGATTGAGAGCTGGAGACTACAGGCAGCCTGAACAGCTTAGTGAGACTCTGTAGAAGGAAAGAAAGAAGAAAGAGAAAGAAGGAAAGAAAGGAAGAAAGAAAGGAAGAAAGAAAGGAAGGAAGGAAGGAAGAAAGAAAGAAAGAAAGAAAGAAAGAAAGAAAGAAAGAGAAGAAAGAAAAGTTAAAAAGGAGCCAGAGGCTGGAATTAAGATAAATGGTGGAGCACTTGCCCAGAATGCACTGTGCCTTGGGTTCAACACCCCAGTACTGGAGAAAAAATGAAAAAAGAATTACCTATATATATTAATTATTTATCCATTGACTTCCTCTGGGCTGGTACTACATGATTTAATGCTCAATGTGTTTTCTGAACTTTATCCTGTAATTTATACACAATAATCCTAAGGTTTTAAAACATAACACTATCAATGACATGTAATATGTTTCACTGATTTAACATGCAAATTCAATAGTTTATGGTTTATTCACAGAGTACAACCATCATCAAGTCAATCTGAAAACTTTTTATCAACTATCAAAGGACTTCTATAATTTTAAACAGTTGTTCCCCTTCCCTGGCATACCTCCTTCCATAGTGCTAGAAATCACCAGTCTACTTTCTGCTTCTATAGATTTCCTTATTCTAGTCTTCATCTATGTGGAATCACATATATATGTGGTCTTTTTTGCCTGGCTTCTTTCTTTTGGCCTACTTTTGAGGCTCAATTGTGTTGAAGAGAGTATCAGTACTTTATTTTATTGCTACATCCCATTTATCCAGTCATGATCTAATGGACATGTTTCCTGTTTGGGGCTATGATAAATGATGTTGCTATAGAGTCATAGAATTTTAAACCTGGAAGGTCATATGGTATATAGAGCCTGGTCTCTCTCAAGTTAGAGATATAATAACTAAGCATTGGAAAAGTTAGGCGGATAGCCCATATCTCACTGCTTTTCAGTAACAAAACCTTAACTAGAGCTCAGCTCTTCTGATTATTTTATGACTGCCATTCACAGCTGCATCAATAGTTTGCAAGGTTTTAGAAAGAAGGCCTTGTGGTAACAATTGCGAAACATTCAATATAGATAAGAACCCTCTCTGCACCTTCAGAATACACAATTTAGTGAAATGGAAATTGTGCCTGATTTTATTCATTTCTGAAACTCTTTCCTTAGTGCGCAACATGAAGTGAGTACATAATGGGAAATTGTGTAACTGGTACATGAAAGAGCCGAACTTATGGGGTATAAACATTCAAGCAACTTAATGTTTGATTTTTATTTTTTCTTTATGCCTGCTCATTGTGGTCGTTTTTTCCATACTCTTAGATTAAAAACTTGGATAAGCCCCAAGAAATTGAAAGCTCTAGAGTCTCTTTATGTCACAAAATGTCTCAATTCAGTACTTAGACTGCCAAAGCTATTTAACAGTGCAGGTTTCTGTTTTTGTTGAATTCCACTCTTCTCCCACATGCAAAGATTGGGGAGATAAGAGACCAGGAAAGCTGGAGGATTTTTATAGGACTGATGCTATAGGGTGACCTTGTGCTCTCTGAACCTGGCAGGTATTTATAGTTTGTTTCTTGTATGACTGTTTTATAGGGTCTTTAGAGACTCTTTCTCCCCATCACTGGGCGACCATGATTCTTTTAGAATAGATAGGGTGCAGTTTTCTGTTTGGTCCTGTTCTCATTCCTTAGCCTCTAACAATCAGCAACACTTCTGCTTCTCTCTGTTAAAGCCAGATCACCCCTCCTGGTGGCTCTGCTGAAAAATTCTGGGTAGTCTTTTTCATGGATGGCTTCCATTTGATTCACTGGAAGCCCTCTTGTGTGCCTTGCCCTGCCAAAATGCCAAACTCAGGACATCCTCTCTTCCACTAGTCTATCTGCAACAGAGCCCCATCCTATTTCATCCTTTATTATTCCTAGACTAGTTGATTCTGGTCTTCTCCTCTCCTTGAAATACATTTCAGGCCAAGACTTTAATTCCTAGATCAGTTTCCCTAATGTATTTATTAGTCAGACTATTTCACTGTGACCAAAATACTTGACATAAAAAATGAAGGGGAGGAAATATTCATTTTTTTTTCATGATTTTTTGGAGAGGTTTCAGTTCCTGGTCACTTGGTGCCCTGGGCTTGGGCAGAACATAATGGTGGCAGGAACATGCAGCAAAGGAGGGTCTTTACTTCATGACAGCCAGGAAGCAGACAGAGACAGGGCCAGGGCAAGATATGCACTTCAAAATATGTCCCCAGTGACTTAGTTTCTTCAGTGAGGCCCCACTTCCCACCTTTTACCTCCCTCCCAGTAATGCCATTATATTATGAATCCATCAAGGGATTGAACCATTCATCACGTCAGAGCCCTCAGGGTTTGTCAGTGGAAATGTCCTTACAGACACACACACAGAAGGATGTTCCACTGATTTCCCAGGTGTATTTCAATCCAATCAAACTGAAAATCAAAATTAACCATCACAAAGTCCTTGTTTAGGACTTGAGATGATAAGAGAAAGTTCCTCCACACTGGGGTGTTGATCAGTCTGGGATAGGGGCAGAATTCACAACAGTGCTCTTTCTTAGGAAATACTCCTAAACCTCTAAACTTTCGTACAATAGACGTAGACAAGGGGTTCAAAAGTCAAGGAACTAGGGCCGGGCATGGTGGCACACACCTGTAATCCCAGCGGCTCGGGAGGTGGAGGCGAGAGGATTGCAAGTTCGAGACCAGAGGCAGTCTGCATAATTTAGTGAGACACTGTCTCAAAAAAGTTAAAAAAAAAAATTAAAAAAAAAAAAAAAAAAAAAAAAAAAAAAAAAAAA
>VMDO01025464.1:0-28176 GCA_007922755.1 Pedetes capensis
GAATTGTGGTGCTGGAGACGTCTATTGAATATACCATGGACTGCCAAAAGAACCAACAGATCTGTCCTAGAAGAAGTACAACCAAAGTGCTCCTTGGAAGCAAAAATGGCCAAACTGCGTCTTACATATTTCGGACATGTAGTCAGGAGAGAACAATCCCTGGAGAAGGACATCATGTTTGGAAGAGTGGCAGGTCAACATAAAAGAGGAAAACCCTCCACCAGATGGATTGACACAGTGTCTGCAACAATGGGCTTAAACATAAATAAGATTGTTTGCCTGGCACAGAATTGGCAAGTGTTTCGATCTTCTGTACATAGGGTCGCTATGAGTCGGACTCGACTCAACGGCACCTAACAACAACAACAACAAGTGGTGAGGGGAGCCAATCAAAATTAAGGTGGTTAAGGCTGGTCAAGCTGGCTGGGGGCCATCTTTGCTCACTTGATGGGAGGGGCTGTTTTGAGTGAGTGAGATGAGCCTCGGGGTCAACTAGGGGTGAGCCCCTCAGGCTGTTATGAGGGACCCTAGCTGGGAAATATTATTTTAAAAATCCCCAACAAGTTTGGGGTTAAAAACATTAGATAATTTTTATGTTTTATGTTAAGAGTAGATGTTATATTTTAACAAATGATCTAACAGAATTTCTCTAAATACTTTTATGAATCTGTTGTGCTATTAATACTTTAGGTTATAATAGTTTGTCTTATGTAAAAATGGTTGCCATTGGGTATGACACTTTAATGTATTGTGGGAGAATATTTGTTCTTGTTCAGAGTGACAGATTGATTTGTGATATATCACAGGTATGCTTAGAAAACTAATTTATTTTGTTCTATAGTTTTATTTTATTTGCAGTTGTATTTGCATTCATTTTCCCAGTCACTGAGTAATGTAGAAACAATACATGCATTTTGATTTCACTGTGTTGGAATTAACAGTTCTGATTAAATTTTCTGGAAAGGGTTCTTCTCTCATCTTGTACCCTCTGGGTAGTAACATAATTTGGAAGCCACAGTCAAAAGTATGGTGGTAGACTCTAGGGTACTTTTGATCAAGGTCAGAATTTAGAAAAAATAAAAAGAGCTAATCAGAGTGAAGAACAAGAGCAATCTGGATTCATAGGGAAACTGTGTGTCTATCCCTCATTGCATTTATGACTGGACATGATGTGTATGCCTAACTTCTTTCCTTCAAAATGTCATATAGATTTTTCTTTTGGTGTATTTCAACTAAGAACAAAGGAGATGATTCTGAGAAATCTGTGTCACCTTATACCAAGTTGACATAATACAATTAATCAAACTCAGGGGACTCATTCTAAATGTGGCATGCACACACATCTTTCCAATCATATTTAATTTCTAAATAAAGATAGTAACAAAATAATGCCTTTTCATTGCATATGAACATCTTCCACTCAACCAAAGACGTGTAAATGTCATCATTTAAAAAGAATATACAATATCCCTCAGGTCACATTATTCATCTGAGTGATACTTATTCCTCTTATAGATAATTGTAACTTATGGTGCCCATGGGAACAAAATTGAGATGATGGGAGGAAGATGTTTATTGACTTTCACAGGACAGGATGTATTTCTCTTGATCATTATATTATTTATGTGGAGGCTGTACCTGGGCTTGTGTTTGGATAGAACCTACCTATCTCCACCATTTGTGTCAATTAAGTGGATCCTACTATAATAGATCTATTCTTGGATAGGTCCATTCTCTGAACACCTAGTTACTAACTTCCCGTTTGTGATTCCTGACCACCTTACTCCTGCCCACAAATTAGAGCAGATATATACTTCAACCCACCTAGCCTTCAAAAAAATTTTAAAACCTAGGTTCGCAATGTTTGGTATTCTGCCTACTGGAAACCCATGTTCTAGTTAGGGCAGCTGAATGTGCTTGGTGTCTCAGATTTTCATGCAAGCTCACACCATTGTTTCAAATGTATTGACTAGTGTGTTCTTCACTGAACTTCTAATTTCCTCTTCTGTAACTTCATTCCCTTAGCTATCTACATCTATGTCAAGTCAAATTTCTATTAACAATAAAATGCCCTTATAACTTAAAGGTAAGTGTCTTTCTTTACCTGAATGAACACAGGCTTATAAAATGAATTACTGCATGAATTATTAGTGAGCTATAGTATTCTTCTGTTTTTAAAATAAGAGCTCTCAGTGAATGACGTATATAGATGTTACTGAATAATACGTAAAAAATGACTTCTAAATATCTGTTGCAATGAATATATACAATGCTTAGAACAGAAATATACAAAGAAAAGGCTTTGACACTGATATTGAATGAAGATATATATATAATTACAGGAATCATATTTTACACTTTGTATGTATAAAAACTTATACTTGACAGGTGCTGTGACACAAGTATGTAATCTCAGCTATTTGGAAGGCTAACTGCAGATTCTAGCCCACAGGCCAGCTTGTACAACCCACTGTCAAAATTAAAAAAAAAAAAAAGAAGCAGAACAGAGGGGCTGAGGATGCAGATCAATGGTGGGGCATTTGTTTATCATGCCCAAGGCTCTGGATACAATATCTAGTACTGAAGATGAAGTATACTTTATAAGACTTGATGTTTTACAAAAAATATATTATTAACTTCCAGAACAATGATACAAATACAAATTTTACATACTAAAAATTAGTTCACATATTTTCATTTATATTTTTTGTCTATACAACTAAATTACTATTCTTAATCCCATAGCAATATACCACTGATCATTACTAACTGTATGTATTTATTAGTCTAATAAAAACACCCCATAATTGTATATAATTACTATTTATGAATTTAAAATAATAAAGCTGGGTGTGACGGTTCATGCCTGTAATTGAGACAACTCAAGAGGCAGACACAGAAGGATCACATATTGAAGGCCATTGGCAGCCTGTGTAACTTAACAAGACCTTGACTGGAGATAAACAGAAAAAAGCAGTTGAGGGTGCAGCCCAGTGGTAGAGCACTAGCAAAATATGTGCGAGGCCCTGGGTTGAGCCCCCTAGTACCACCAAAAATAATTAAAAATTAAGAAAAATAAAATAAAATAAATAAAATTTAAAACCTAGCATGTATATTACAGTAAGGTAGACATGAAAAAAACACCCACCTGTTGCTTCTAGATCATTTCTCCTTTCCTCAAAAACCTCTCCTTTTCCCTCCCCTATATACTGACCTAATGTTTCCTTCCAGTACTGAAGGGTCGAACCATGGGACTCATGCATGCCAGATAAATAATTTACCCCCACTGCTTTTTATTTTTAATTTTGAGATGAGGTCTTGCTAACTTGCACATATTGGCTCTGGCCTCAAACTTGAGATCCTCCTTCACCTGTGAAAGTCATTGGGATCAAAAGTATGTGCCATGGCATCCAACTATACATATAGAGAATATAAATTTTCTCTTCGATTTTCTCACCCATTTTTGATTTGATCAGCTACTAACATTCATTTCTTTGTTGTTGTTGATAGGTGCCATTGAGTTGGGTCCAACTCATAATGACCCTGTGTTCAACAAAATGAAACACTCCCTGATTCTGTGCCAGGCACAAAATATTTTTTATGTTTAAGCCTTATGTGTCAGAAACTTTGTCAGTCCACCTAGTTGAGGGTCTTCCTTTGTGTTGTTGTTGTTGGCCTACCACTCTCCCAAACATGATGTCTTTCTCCAAGAATTGGTCCCTCCTGAAAACATGTCCAAAATATGTAAGACACAGTCTACCAATCTATGCTTCAAAGGAGCACTCTGGTTGTACTTCCTTCTATGATAGATCTTTCCATTCTTTTGGCAGCCCATGGTTCATTCAATATTCATCTCTAGCAACATAATTAAAAAGCATCAATTCTTTTCCTTTGTCCCTTATTCAATGTCCAGGTTTCACAACTGTATGATATGGCTGAAAATATCATGGGATTAGTTAGGCACACCGTTGTCTTCAATGTGACATTTTTACTTTTCAACACTTTAATGAGGTCTTTGCAACAGCTTTTCCCAATGCAATGTGTCTTTTGAATTCTGCTTCTACCGGTGTTGATCATAGAACCAAGTAAAGGAAAATGTCGGACAACTTCAATCATTTCTCCATTTATCATGAATCTGCATACTGACTCAGTTGTAAGAATTTTTGTTCTGTTGATGTTGAGGCACAATCTATATTGAAGGTTGTGTTCTTTGATCTTCATCAGTAAATATTTCAAATCTACATTTTCAGCAAGCAAAGTTGTGTCATCTGCATAACACAGATTGTTAACGAGTCTTCCTTGAATGCTGATGCTGCATTCTTCTTCATAATGTCCAGCTCCTTGAATTATTTGCTCAGCATAGGGGTGGTAGAAGTATTGTGAAAGGATTTCGCTCTCATGCACACCTTTTTTGACTTTAAACCAGGCGGTGTTTCCTTGTTCTGTTCAAACAACTGCCTCCTGGCCCACATACAGATTCCTCATCAGTATAATTAAGTGCTCTGGTATTCCCAATCTTCACAACATTATCCATAATTTATTATGATCCACACTGTCAAATACTTATTCAATAAAATATAGATATACATCTTTCTGGCATTCTCTGCTTTTGGCTGATATCCATCTGAAATCTGCAATGATGCTTCTGGTTCCACATCCTCTTCTGAATCCATCTTGATTTTCCTGCAGTTCCCTCTAGATAGTTTTCAAAGTGCTTATCAAAATTATGTATTTTATAAAATGCTTCTTACAAATTAGGTCTTGGGTAAACAAGGCAATCAATAACTATCCAGTATCATTTCATGTATATTATACAAATTTTAGCCTGCAGCTGTAGCCCTGTGGCATCCGATCCCATCAGATCTCGGAAGCTAAGCAGGGGCGGGCCTGGTTAGTACCTGGATGGGAGACCGCCTGGGAACACTAGAAGCTGTAGGCTTGGGAGAAGGACCTGGCAACCCCCTCCCAAAAAGCAATCTGCCATTGAAAACCCTATGAACAGCAGAGAAGCACTGACAATTGTGTTTCCCCTGTTGTACAGAGGGTCGCTATGAGTCGGATACCGACTCAACAGCACCTAACAACAACAACATACAAATTTTAATGCACTGTCTCTGTTCCTGGGTAGCCCCTCATCTTTTTTATTCAACTGTCTGTTGTTTATCTGTGCTATGTGTCTCATTGTGCCAATTTACATTTATTTTTTCTTTGGCCTTTTATGAAGTAGTCTATAGCAAATCATCACTTTAAATATTTAGAATTTCCTTTTACAGATTCTTCCAATTGCATAGCAAAATTGTAGATAATAGAAAAGGAATAGATGGATTAATTAGTTAGCTCAGGCTTCCTAGTTCTCATAAATCTCTATCAAAACTTCAACAAAGTAAATCAAAAAGGTTTTAGTCAGTTCTCTTTCAAGTAATCAGTCTAGAATTAATGTTTAACATTCTATTATTTTACAAAAAGTCAATATATTCATATCAGTACTTTATATTTCCACAGGAATTGTCCCTTGTACATTTTTAAATTTTTTATGAATAATTTTTCAATAATTCTTGATAGTTTGCCTTTCTTTCACTTTTGTTTTAAAAGCTAGTGTATAGGGAAACATTTTTGTTGTTTTCTATGTTCTACTTAATCTCTGTAAACTTGAATAATTTTTATATTAAAAATGACATTGTAATAGTGATTTTGTTTTAACCAGCATACTTATATTTTCAAAATTCTTGCCAGGCTTTTGCTAGGAAGTCATTATGTTCCCTTTCCATAAAACATGAAGAAACACTTTACTCTACTGGCTGTATTTAAGGTCCCCTAATGAGCCAAGCCATCCTTCCTCAGTATTTTTTTAGCTTTCAATTAATTCTAGGAGAATTTCAGCTTCCAGCATCGATGACTTTGTTCCTGAGAGCTTCCTTTCCAGCACCAATGAGGACTGCTATACTTTACCACCTTCCAAGTCTGAAGATAATTAGAACTACCTCAGAAGCAGCAGAGTCCAAAGAAGTGTGGCCAATTGATGGATAAATGCTCCATCATTTGCTCCTTTTAAGAATTACTGACTTTTGTGTTAGTTCCTTTCTCAGATTTTCACAGCGGGATGAAGCATTGGGCTTTCACAGTGGGAAGTTATCCTAATGCAACCATTTATTAATGTCTTCCATTCCCAAATATATTGTATTCTATTTGTGCTCTATTTTCAAAGAAATCCTTCTGAGGAAATTGAAACTAAGCCAGAAGCCATACATGAACATCCTGATTTCTCTTCTCTCTCCATAACTCTTCGTCATCTAAAACCATATTTATCTTTCAGATGTTTGTTACCTGAAAGTTCTCTAAACTAGGTCTATATAAACTCCATTGACCATATGATACCAAGAACCTCAGTGGGTAGATCGCTGCGCTGCAGTCTCTGAGGCCCCGAGTTCAATTCCCAGCACTGCAAAAATGGGAGAAGGGCCTGGCAATCCACTCCCAAGGCAATCCCGAAGCACTCAGCCATTGAAAACCCTATGAGGGTTGCTATGAGTTGGATACCAACTCGATGGCACCTAACAACAACAACATACCTATCTGATTGAATCAACTTATTATGTAACTAATTATTGTTGTTGTTAGGTGCTGTCAAGTCGGATCTGACTCAACCCAATGTACAACAGAATGAAACACTACTTAACATTGTGCTGTGCACATGATATTTATATTTTTAGTCCATTGTTGTAGCCACAATGTTTCTTCTTATTTTGATTCATGCCACATCAACAAATGGAGGTCCCATGGGCTTTACTCCATTCCCATCATTAAACTTGGATCTACCTTGAGGAGTCAAGACTTCCCCAGTTGGGAGGCTCATTTTCCAGTATTATATTTGACAGTGCTTCTCCTCTATGCACAGGGCCTTCAATGACTAATTGTTTCAGTAGTGGGCTGACAGGTCCTTCTCCCTAATCTTTCTTAATCTGAAAGCTCAGTTGAAACCTGTCCACCATGAGTGGTCCAGCTGGTATCTGAAATACCTGTGGCATAGCTTTCAGTATCACAGCAACATGCAAGCCCCCACAGCACAAGTCACAGACTTGTTAGTTAATCAATTAAATTAATAAAATACATCTACAGATATTGGTGCAAAGTATATACTATTTCATTATCATTTCTCAACTATCCACTTTGTTGTATTTTTATATAATATTAAGTATTCTCTTATTTCTTTTATAAATGCATAGGGAACATTGTAAATTGTTATTTTTCCAATAAAAGTCAGCATTTGTATATAAGTTGAGTTATTGGTACTCTTGCAATAAAAATAAAATAGGAGGTAAAGAATCATTTATTCATTATGTATCCTTTAATATTATGTTTTGTATGATAGCCTGTATTTCGATATTTAGAACATAATTTACTTGACAAACACACATCTTTGGTAGTAGAAAAATATCTTCCAGATTATTTGCTTGAAAAATTTTAACTACTGTATTTATTAAAGAAATGAATTAACTGAATTTATGCTGCTAAGAGAGCATTTAATAAAATTAATCAAGTTGTATAAATCTATTGCTCTGGATGTCTCTCTTAAAATTTGTAACTAAAGTAACTCCCATTTCCAAGCACATTACACAGGGAAAAAAATGCCATTAATCATAGTGTCTCAGGTTAAGAAAAAGCAGATTCTTAATTCTGTATAAATTATTTGAAATAAATAATTATTACAGAGTCGTTCTGTATTTTACCATGTTCATGCACATCATTCTTATCAGTACACTATGCCTAAATTTACCTTTATACTTGATAGAGTTATTCTCAAGGATAGATAGTAAGGTTTTTCCTAATAAGTCTGAAGATAATAAAGGGTAAGATATAGTAAGAAATAATATCCATTCGTTGTGTGGAAAGACATCACTTATAGTAGCTATGTTTTCATATTTTCTTCAGTCTGATTCCCTCCACTGTTTCTGTCCTTTAAAAACTTACTTAGAGGATGTATTCTTTCTCCATCTCTAACTGTGTTCATAAGTTATATACATGGCTACTCTATTCAGCCTGGTTTCTCAGAGGACCATATAGTTATATTATTTTCAAGTCAGAGTTCAAAGTGTCCATCCAAGCTATTAATTTTTATAACTATAAACTTGGATATTTTCCTGATTTCTTTAGAGACTAGGTTTCTCTGACTAAATCTCTCATTTTTTTGTTTTGTTTTGAATTTGTTTTTGTTTTTTTGGTGGTACTGGGGGTTGAACCCAGGGCCTCGCCCTTGCATGCTTTGCAAGTGCTGTACCATTGAGCTGCACCCCCAGCCTTTTTATTTTTTACTCTTTTTGAGACAAAGTCTGGCTAAATTATGCAGACTGCCTCTGGTCTTGAACTCAAAATCCTCCTGCCTCAGCCTCCCAAATTGCTGGGATTGCAGCCGTGTACCACTAAACCCGGCAACCTCTCATGACTTAAGATCACTTTTGTCAACACATTTTCCAAGTCACAAACAGCTTTTGTTTCTATTTCAGTCTTTCTACCCACTGGTGGCATTTCTGATGAGGAAGGTATATGTTTTTAGTCCTTCTCTCTGTCTCTATCGACTGTCTTTGTTCTCTACTCACTCACATATTTCCATTCATTCATTCACTCATTCTCATACAATCTCTCAGAGGGTAAGGAAATGCCAATGCAGATTGTCACTTGCTTTGGAAGTTCTTTTTGGCTTTCTTGGGTTAACTCAGGAGGACATTCTGTTGTCCTAATGGAAAGGAGGAAAAGACCAATTGAGAAGATGAAATAAGATGATGGCTGTGAAATTTCTATACACATGGAGCATTCACCTTCTGCTACCTCATGAATATGAACTTTGAAGTCAGATATTGATTTTGTTGCTCACTAGACCTGCGAACTTGGATAATAATCTAATTTTCTCTGGATTGCAATACACTCATTGTAAAAAATTAAAACTGCAATACTTTTACCTAAAACTATGTATGCAATATGACTGTTATCAGGACAACAGTTATTATAAAATCGGTACTTCAATTGAAGGAAAAAGACACCTAGAAATAAATCTGAAAATTATTTAAATATTCACACTGTATACATTTCAGAACATGTCTCATATACCCAGTAAAACAAATAAATGCTATATTAATATGCAAAAATGACAGGAGATGAATTTTATACTTCATGTCATCTAAAGACTGAGAAGCAATGTGAGATGAACTTTAAATACTTAGGATATAAATATTTCTTAATTATTACAATTTAGAATAAATTGAAATTATGTTAAAAAATTCAACCCATTTGCTTTTGAAAAATATCTGTCCATGAGACTTACACATGTAAGTATTCATCATTACATTCTGACATTTATAGTTTACTTAGATAAAAGCCTTCATATTTATAAGTAATTGAGCATAATATATTTGTTCTACATAGTATATTGCTTACAGTAATATCTTCTTTTTCATCACATCAATATTGGTGTAAATTATCTTCTCAAATTTAAATATCTTGGAATGTACTTCTCACTCTCCCAAACAAAACTCTCACTAAATTTTGCAAAAACTTCTTTATTTCAGGCTTCTCAAGAACAAAAGCTATAGGTACTTCTTTAAAATATAAATTGTTTGCTAAATTGCTTTCTAGGCACTAAGTTAAAACTCTTTCAGATATAAATTATGTGAAAAACATAAGTGTTTTCCTGAAAATCATGTGAGTACTATAGGCAGTTTTATAAAATACATCTTTTGATTAATATATGAAAGTGAATTCTTGTGTCTTGTTTGTCCAGCAAGCCTAATATTCTTTAAATAGATATTTGAATGATAAATAATCCAGAGGATGCAACAAATTGAGGCTTATAATCTTTAATAGTGTCATAATGATAAGTAATTAAATATTTTACAAATTATGACTGAAAATAATTCACAAATTGATAAATTATATTGAATTGCCAGTGTGTACCTTCATGCACATTGTATAGGTTTTAATCAATTAGTTAGACTTTGTTAACTATTTTATGCTTGAATATTAGGCATTTTCCCAATATGTGAAATCTCAAACATTTGTGACAATTCTAATGTTTTGTTGGATGTGCACAGTTCTTGTAAAGGAATGTTCTCAATAATTGAATTTTGAAAAATAATCCATAGTAAGATCGTTGTTGTTGTTAGGTGACCTCAGGTTGGGTCCAACTCATAACCATGCCCAGCACTATATCAGTGCTTCTCTGCTATTCATTTGATGGCTGATTTTTCCTGGATTGTTTTGGGAGTGGGCTGCCAGGTCCTTCTCCTGTATTTGTGGTGCTGGGAACCAAACCCACAGCCTCAGATAGCACAGAGCAGCACTCTACTGACTGAGCTAAACCCCAGCCCACAGAAAGGTAGTGTAGGAATTATACTATTTGGAAGCTGTAAAACTGTGTTAATACCATTGGGTGACAATCCAGTAATTATTATCCCTAGTTATTCGGCAAACACAGAAATGGTATTTAAATATGAGAATAAGAAACAGAAGCTTAGACACAAAATAAGAATATAAACAAAATGTATTTAAATAATTTGGCTTTCTGAATATGACACTAAATTTGTTAGGGAAGCACCTCTCAAATTTTAATGTTTATCTAAATCATCTGGTGATCTTTTTAAATATCAGATTCTGATTCATTAGTCCTAGGACTTACCTTGAGCTTCAGTATTTCTATGAAGCACTGTTTCAAATATTATCACTATAGCTGTTTTTTGACTACTCTTAGAATAATTATGGTAATGGTAACCGGCCAACTATATGGAAACATTAATTGATGCAGTGATAGATTATAAACAAAATTAGACCAAGCAGATAATTCTTCCAGGATTTCTATACTGAAATTGAGAGAATGATCATTCTCTTCTTTCATGTTGCTAAGAAGATGTATTACAAAGTATATTCATTTATGGGAACAACCCCAACTGTGTAAAGAAAGTCAGTAGGGAAGCATTAAGACATAAAGTCAGACATCCTACACACAAAGCAGTTTAGCTTTAGAGAAGACTCTTTACAGTATTCTAATTGCTAGATCCTAGATAAAATTTTTTATAAAGCAAGATTTATTCTTTCTCTGTTTTATTTTTTAAACGGACTAACACTAACACCTAACAACAACAACAAAAATATCTACATTTACTCTTGTTTATATGACTGAATTTGAATATGTGGGAATGATGCTCCTTGTAATCAATTAGCTGATGAATATTCCAGATCAATGAAAAAATTTTGCACTTATTTCCTTAAACTTTTAATTTTTCATATAAATTAAATTTTACATAAATACACTCACAAGCATATAATTAATTCACATATTTAAACAAGTAAACCACACATTTTGCCAGTATTTGGTTACTTTTCCTTTTCTCTTTGATTTTGCCTTCTTCTCTATCTGTTCCTTCCAACTTCTTCTCACCCCTTCTAACCAGAGTTTCTTTCTCATATATAAGTACGCTAGTCATACTTATATAATCAAATAAGTACACATATTTAGATGTATTAATATATATTTATAAATATTGAATAACTAATAATGTTCAACAAAACTGAATCTATATACCTTGCATAAATTATTGAGAATATATCTGGAATATCCTTTAATTTCCACTGACAGAACTCCAATCATTTGTTTTAAAATCACCCATGACAGAGATGCTTTGTTATAATTTTCACTTTTGAATTTCATTCCTTTTTCAATCAGGTTTTAATATTTGGGTACTTGGAGCCACACTGTAGCAATAGATTGTATATATGTAATAGAACATCTGTTTCTGTTATAAATTCAAAACAGCTATGTTAAATAAATCTAATGTATTCAGTTATTACCTTTTCATTGAATAAAATAAAAGACATTAAAACTATTTTCTTTGTGGATGTGCATGAGATTCATTTAAAAAAGCATTTTGTTAATAGTAATCTATAGATATCATTGGGCTAGCATTTAGCTCCATTGGAAAAGTGCCTCTCTGAGCTCACTGAGGCCCTGGGTTCGATCCCAGCACTGCAAAAATGGGAAAAGGATGTGGCAATCCTCCACAGCACCTAACAAATAACAACATAAATATCATTAAATTCTAACACTTACACAGTATATATGACTTTATATGTATGTGCATCTTAAACTGATGTTTCCTTTGCCAAAACTTACCTGTTTTATAACTTTTCTCGTTCCAGTTAATGAGAGCTTGGTCTTCTCAGTTGTGTCAATTAGAAATATTGGGGTCTTCTTTGACCAGAGATAACAAGTAAACTGGTATCAATAAGTGCTGTTAGTTACTCATTCCTGACACAAAGCTAAAATGTGAAATGACAGTAATGAATGCCATTCCTTCCTAGCCACAAGACTGAAAGGTAAACTGATGATGATTCATGCAGTAATTATTCCTTTCTATCTCAGACATGGGCTGGGATTTAGCTCAGTTGGTAGAGCACTGCGCTGCAGTCTCTGAGGTCCCGAGGTCAATTCTCAGCACAGCAAAAATGGGAGAAGGACCTGACAATCCACTCCCAAGGCAATCCTGAAACAGTCAGGCATTGAAATCCCTATGGGGGTCGCTATGAGTCGGATACCAACTTGATGGCACCTAACAACAACAACATCTCAGACACATTTTGAGTCCAAGGCCACACAGAGAAGCTCTTTATTTACTATAAAAAAAGATAAAAGAAATGATAATTTTTTTTTCTTCTTGGTTGGTCTGAAAGAGGTGGGGCTGCTACTATCACTCTAAAAACATACCACAGTGCCAGGAGGACAATTTTGTGAGCCCTTCAATAAATATTGTAAGGAACAAAGATCCTTTGCCTCTGTATTTTGGTATCTCCACTTTGTCTCTCCAAGGTGACTCTTTCAACTCCTATTCTATTAAAGTTCACTTTACCCTTTTCCTGGTTCCCCCCCACACACATTTTTGTTGTTGTTGTTGTTGTTGTTGTTGTTGTATGACTGTTCTAATCGAAGGACCAAATTTTCCTTCCAGGTTTCTCTAGATCTTCAGTTACAGGTCTTCCTGCTTCCTGACTTCTAACAGAGAAAGCAGAACTCTCTCTCTCTGCAGCACTTTCATCTCCTTTTCCCTGACATCTTTATCCTGAAGTTCTGGGCATCTTCTTTCTCCCTCTAACACCAAAACATTGTCCTCAAGTTCCCTTCTGTGTCTGTTTTTAAATACTTTTATCTATAATACCAAGGACAATGAAGAGTGAGCTCTGTCCCACTTACCAATACAATGACACAGAATAAACATCCTCATTCCAAAAGAGGAGTAATAGGAGAATAGAAAATATGGATCTGATCAAAACAAGATCAAAACTCAGCAGGGCAAATCTTGAATCCTGTAGTTCCATATCCAGCATCTGAGGGATGTGGTGATGTGATGCAAGTTCCAAGAGACTTGAGCAGACCTGCCACTGTGGCTTTGTCAGTTCCACCCCACATAGTCTCTTTCTTGTGTTTGCTCTAGTTTTTGTTCTGCAACATTCCTCAGTAGATGTTCTATTTCCTGGCATCTTCAACACCCTGGGTTCTGGCATCTCCACTGAGCATAATCTTTACTGTCATAGCTTCATTTATGACCCTCTCAGTGGCTGCCTATGGAGTTCTAACCCTGTCATATATTACTTGGCCTCAAAGGGATTGCTTTGCAATTAGAATGGGTAATTCCATGATCCTGCATCCTTATATTCTTCATGATTGCAAAACCGGTATCACGTGGATAATACAAAGATGTGCCACCAGCTACAGTGGTAGTGAGCTACTGTGGACCATAGCTGCAGCAGCATCTGAATGTTTGGGTGCCTGAACCTAGGAAAACATTTCCATAGGTTGCCCTGTGCATGCAGCCTTCCCTGGAGTTCATTTTTCAAAGCAAAGTCTTTCAAATGAGTTAAACTTTTACACAATTGATCCAGTGATAGGTGTGGTCCAACAAATTCCTGAGATACTCTCAAGGAATCTTTCCTATTGTCCAGATGCAAAGTGTCACATTGGTTTCCAATGGTGCTAATCTCTTCAACAATCACCCCCTCAACTTTAAGTGGGCTACTTTTCTGGAGAAACTGCATGTTCAGCTTTCTCTTCCCTTTTCTCACTATACACCTGACCAGCATAAACCATGTCAAAGACTAAATGCTTTTCTGTTTTGAAATTTCTTCTATGAAATTACTTAGTCCCTTATTTTTAAATTCAGCTTCACTCAAAGTCTCAGGTCACAGACACAATGGTAGACACATTATTTACCAAAATATAATATTAATGACCTTTAATCCAATTCCCAATTGAGCCCTCATTTCTACCTGAAACTTTATGAGCACTGCTTTTATTTTCCTCATTCCTATCACCATTTTGGTCTTCTGAGCTCCCACCAGAATCGCCCATTTAGCTTTACTTAAAGCATGCTTGGCCTTTCTTACTCTATTTTTTCAACCTCTTCCAAATCAAAACCAGTTCCAAAGGCTTATGAATAAAATTGTCAAATATTGACAGCAGCAGCATCATATCTCTGGTACTAATTTTCTCTTTCTTTGTCTTTCATGCTTTTTTCTTTTCCTTTCATAATTTTTTCAGTACTTGGGGTTTAAACTCAGGGCCTGACACATACTTTGCAAGTGCTGTAGCACTGGTCTGCACCATCAGTCCCTTTTTATTTATTTTTTCATCTTCAGGCTCTCACTAAGTTACAAATGCAGCCTTTTGCCTTGTACCTGCAATCCTCCTGCCTCTATCTGCAGAATTGCTTGGATTACAGATGTGTGCTACTGTGCCTGACTCAATTTTCTTTATTAGTTAATTTTATTATTACTGTCACCTGACAGAAATAAACTAAGAGGTAGAGATTAATTTCGGTCATGGTTTTAGAGGTTTCCATCCTTTATCATTGGCTTTATTGACTCTGGGCCCATGGCATGGCAGAATATCATGGTTGTGGGAGAATGTGAAGGAGGAGACTATGTACCTTTTGTCTATAGGAACAGAGAGCAAGGAGGGGACCAGAGGATTGACATACTCTTTAAAGGCATGCCCTCAGCAACCTACCTTTTGTAGCTGATAGGCAGGTTAGCTTAGGCATTAGTAGGCAATATGGAGGAAAATGGGATTGAAAATGACTTCTGTTGTTCCACCATAATGAAGAAGCCACTAGCATGACTGAGGACATTGAAAGGACATTTTCAAATGGATTCTACACCCTACACAAGCCCTCAAATCATTTTCAATAAAAAAAACCCTAGACTCCCCTCACATTATGTGACCAGAGCTGTGCACCTGGGGCTGATGTCACACTGAGCATTCCCTACTTTGGATAAACTAGATACAACATGGGCCCATGTCCTCTTCTTCCACAAACTCTCCTCCTCTCTCTGTTCTTCTCTCTCTAGCAACTGCATGCACATCTCTTCCTTCTCTCAGGGCTGTCATTCTCTCTGTTTGTCCAAGCACCTTTCCATCTAAGAGTCTGCTTAGCTGTCTTATACTCCCTGGCTTCTTTACCTTCCTTTGGGAAATATAAATATTCTTATGCCAATCCACCCACAGAATGCAAGATTTTTCCCAAGTTCCTTTGCAGATTTATCTAAGTTTATCAGGTGCCTCAGTTTTCTCTGTAGCTCCTTAAAAGTGTACTATCTTTAATAAACCTATTTATACTCTATTATAACTTCTGTGTTGTGCAAATTCTTTTATACACCAGATACCAGGACCAGTGTTTTTTGCTGCCAGATTCCAGACCTGCCCCTCTCTACTCTCCACGACTATCCAGTAACACAGCTGGCCTATCTCCTAAAGTTTCCAAAAACCTCTCAGAATTTAACAACACCCGAACAGGACAAAACACCCACAATCTGAGCCTATTGGGGACATTTTAGATTCTAACGATAACAACTACCTTATTTTTTATTAAATTCAATATCTTACCATTAAAACAACTATTTTTCTATTCTCTATTTTCACACCATCATGATACTTTCCTCTAGTCTTTTCTCAAGCATAGTGGATTATATACTTCCAATTTGTAAACAAATAAAAATAATGGAAACTATCTTATCCAATATTCCACCAAAGTTCTACAAAAATTAAGAATACATATTTTATTCTTTTCTATTACAAAAGTAAACTTTTTTGTTTTTTTTAGAAGATAAATTCTTCCACTTTTGGAATAAATTCCTGTTTTTAACTATTTGAGGCTTTATTTCTGATATTTAACCCTATTTTAGTGTCAACAAATCCTCCCTCAATACACGAATATACTCATCACTATGGTCAATGTACTAACTAAGTTTAATTTAGGAAATAAATTTATTCTTCAACTGTCTTCAAACACTCATACACAGATCTTTCTTTCTCCTTGAAGCAGCTTGAGTTGAAATCTCAGATTTTACAGGCAAGAAGAAATTTTCTCTGTGTGTTTGGAGTTTTGTATGGCATGATATTCATAAAAATATTCATGCACATATGTTACACTGATGGAAAAGTGAAGCTGATGCCACAGAGGTGACTGTCCCCCTGGCAATCTCTGGATCTTTCTGGTTGTTCAAAAAGATGAGAAGACTAGCCAAAGTCTTTTCTTCCCTGTGCATGTTGTGTTGACACATATGTGACTAATCTTGGCTATGGAAATAATGGCAAAGAATTTTGAAGGTAATCCATAAGACCATAGATTTAGAAATGGTTCATTTTACAGAAAATTTAATTTCAGAGGCATCCAGAGCTTCCTCCAGAAGTATGGAAATTAGACATCTACCATCTTATGGTTAGTGCTAGGTTAAGTAGATTGAAAGCCCACATATGACTAATCCTTGAAGGGAGAATGAAGAATTCTTGAGAAAAGTTGGTATCTTTCAAATGTTTCTGTATAAATGGGTACAGAAAATAGTGTATGGCTATTTCTTAGAGAAACGTGAAAGTATATAAGGAGGCTACATTTTCCCGGGCTGGGATTTAGCTCAGTGGGTAGAGCGCTTCGCTGCAGTCTCTGAGGCCCTGAGTTCAATTCCCAGCACCGCAAAAGTGGGAGAAGGGCCTGGCAATCCACTCCCAAGGCAATCCCGAAGCACTCAGCCATTGAAAACCCTATGAGGGTCACTATGAGTCGGATACCAACTCGACGGCACCTAACAACAACAACAACAACATTTCTCCCAGTGTACTCAAAAACACTTCTTGTTTTATTTTCTTTTGTAAGAATTCAGTTCATTTCAGTAACAAAAAATTTTCAGTACAAATTTTATATTATATCAAATAGTACTAGGAAATAAAAGATTAATTAATAGAATATCTGTCACACATGAAAGAGCTCATAGAGCAAAAGAGAGAAAGACATGTAATCAAATTTATAAGGTATTGTCACAAATGAAATCATGCAACTAAGCAGATGAAAGCTGGTGAGAAAACATTCACTGAACTTCAATAATTCTTTATGTCTAGAGAAAAGAAATGAGGTTGAAAATGATAAGAGATTTGAACACAAACAATTTACTACACTGAACACCCTGCCAGCTTGTTGTTGTTGTTAGGTGCCCTCGAGTCGAGTCTGACTCATAGCGACCCTATGTACAGCAGATTGAAACACTTGCCGATTCTGTGCCAGGCAAACCATCTTATTTATGTTTAAGCCCATTGTTGCAGACACTGTGTTAATCCATCTGGTGGAGGGTTTTCCTCTTTTCCGTTGACTTGCCACTCTTCCAAACATGATGTCCTTCTCCAGGGATTGTTCCCTCCTGACTACATGTCCGAAATATGTAAGACGCAGTTTGGCCATTTTTGCTTCCAAGGAGCACTCTGGTTGTACCTCTTCTAGGACAGATCTGTTGGTTCTTTTGGCAGTCTATGGTATATTCAATAGACGTCTCCAGCACCACAATTCAAAAGTATCAATTCTTTTTCTGTCTCTCTTGTTCAATGTCCAGCTTTCACAACCATATGATGCCACTGAAAATACCATGGCATGAGTCAGACGCACCTTTGTCTTCAATGTGACATCTTTGCTTTTCAATACTCTAAAGAGGTCTTTTGCCACAGCTTTTCCTAGAGCAATGCATCTTTGGATTTCTTGACTGCTGCTTCCAAGGGTGTTGATTATAGAGCCAAGCCAAGCAAAATCTTGGACAACCTCAATCTTTTCTCCATTGATTGTGAAGTTGCGTGCTGAACCAGTCATAAGGATTTTTGTTTTGTTGATATTTAGTCATAACCCATATTGAAAGCTATGATCTTTGATCTTCATCAGTAAATATTTTAAATCTTCTTCACTTTCAGCAAGCAGAGTTGTGTCATCTGCATAACGCTGGTTGTTAGTGAGTTTTCCTCCAATCTTGATGCCTCGTTCTTCCTCATAAAGTCCAGCTTCTCAGATCATTTGCTCAGCGTATAAATTGAAAAGATAGGGTGAAAGTATGCAGCCCTGACGCACACCTTTCTCAACTTTAAACCACTCAGTGTTTCCTTGTTCTATTCGATCAACTGCCTCCCTGGTTCATGTATAGATTTCTCATGAGCACAATTAGGTGTTCTGGTATTCCCATTTTCCAAAGTGTTATCCATAATTTGTTATGATCCACACAATCAAATGCTTTTGCATAGTCAATAAAATATAGATAGACATCTTTTTGATATTCTCTGCTTTCAGCTAATATCCACCTGACATCAGCAATGATGTCCCTAGTTCCCCGCCCTCTTCTGAATCCCACTTGATTTTCTGGTCATTTCCTGTCTATATACTGCTGCAGTCGCTTCTGAATGATCTTTAGTAGAATTTTGCTGGTGTGTGATATTAATGGTATTGTCCAATAGTTTGCACATTCAGTTGGATCCCCTTTTTTGGGAATAGGCACAAATATGGATCTCTTCCAGTCAGTTGGCCAACTAGCTGTTTTCCAAATCTGTTGGCATAAACATGTTAACACCTCCAGTGCTACATCTGTTTGTTGAAACATCTCTCTATCCTGCCAACTTAGGAGGGCCAAATTTAATTTAACCCAAATTTGATTTTTGCTAACTTATAACTGTAATTATTTAATCAGTGAGAGAATAAGCTGGGTGGCATGGCACATGCCTGTTGTCCCAAGGCTAGAGTATGAGGATCACAAATGCAATACCAGTGTTGGGCTTTTCAACTTAACAAGCCTCTATCTCAACAATAAAAAACAAACAAACAAAAAGGGACTGAGGCTGTAGCTCCTTGGAAGATCACTTGTATACCTTGTGTGAGGCTCTGGGTTCAATCCTGCAGTACTCCAAAAATAATAATAAGGATAATAATCATAATTTATATGATTAAGCATTTTAATTTTTCATTGCTAAAGTATTTTATCTGCTTTATTTTTCTGATTTACTGTGTCTTACTTGCTTTTCATCCCTTCTTATATCTTTATACGCACTAAACTTAAAATCCACAGTATGATATCAGAGAGGTTGATTGTTTCATATCTTCCTTCTAAGAATCACTCACAGAAGGAGATGAATGGGAAACTTATCTTGATATTGATATCATGTGGTGATGTGATGGGGAAAAATGTCTCCACCAATATTTGTGAACACAAGACAGCTCCCCTGTGTGCGTGGAGTCCAAATTCACACGTGTGCCCAGAAAATAGTAACAAACCTCAAGCTAAAACTTCACTTTAAAGTGATTTTAGGTTGATAATACTTCTAGATGTCCTGGCAGAAGCAAATTTAAATCTCCCTTAAAGGAATTCAACTTCAACCAAAGCCGCAAAAAAAGTTCCAGAGATCATAAATATAAAACACAGGATAAGGAAGTTTGTAAATGATAGCCAGCATGAACAATTTGTAGAATCAAAGATTCAGAAACCTCAGACACGGATGCTATCAAAGGACTTTTTTGTTAGATTTAGAAAGTTGAATTGTCTCGTCAACAAATTAGATGGCTTGGAAGAAAACTAGAAAAGTGGTCTTGAAAATACCCATCATGTAGGTCTCACTGCCAGAACACTGTAATTATGTGTTGGTAATGAAATGTCCATGATTATGGAAATGTCCATGATTCAGGGCTCAGGACAGCAAGTCGCATCTCAGAGTGGGAGTTGGGGAAAATGTGAAATCCTGCCTGAAGAATTAAAACACAAAAATTTCATTAAAAATTTAATATTTAAGATTTTTGAGTTAGGTGTTATAGTTCTTTGTAAACTAAGGTATAATTAAGTATAAGTAAGTAAAACCTTTTATGTCTTTTTTCTTTAATTACCCCATTTCCATTCATTATTCTGGAGAATTTTGTAGCCTCACCTCACTTCCATCTTCTTTATATGAGATTGAGACATGCTTAACCAAGGAAAAAGATATAAATTATTTAAAAGCTAAAGATTAGCTCTAGAATGATCATCTTTGTATATTTTTATAGTCAGCTATGAACATAAGCCATAGAAACTTGAGTGTCATAGTAATTGAGTTGATGGAATAGCTTTAACATTTCAGCATGTCTTTATCTCTTTGGTTTGGAGTATATGGTTATAATAACTATGGTCTTAAACTCATAAATATTAGCTTCATTCCAAGAAAATGCATACAAATAATATTTGGTACACAGTCATGCAGTAGTCTGTTTTAATTTAAAATAATCTTATATTTTTGTTTTGTCTTATTTTTTATTTCAATTCAGTAAATAGAATTTTTGTTATGCTCTAGTTTGCAGTGAAAATAAGAATAATCTTCTCTTGAGATCTTTTCTAGTTATCTGATTTCCAAGGTGCTGTTTGTCAGAAATCTCTTCAAAAATGTGCTTTTGCTTGTGATTTCTGTTTCCTCATTCCCATCCCTCTTAACTCCAATTAGGTTTTCATACCCAGCATATTCATGTTGCCAACAACTCCTATTTTCATTATGTAGTATTTCATCTTTAAATTGCGTGTACTATCAGCAATATTTGACAAAATTACTCTACTTTTCTCATAAGTAACTTGTGTCCTTAGATTTCATGACTTCCCCCTTGCTGCTCCTCTACTACCTTCCTTTTATTTAATCTCTAATTCTAATAGACCTCAAATGTAGTAGAGATCTGGACTCACACCTATTTGCTTTTCAATTTGCAGGCACACTACATCTTCTTATAATTGTGTTAGTGTGAACATTGATGAGTTAAATTTCTATTTACAATTATGAAATTTTCCTTGGATTCCAGAATCATATATTTGATTGTCCACTCACCAAATTCACTTAAGTATCATATAGACATCTGAGAGTGAGCCTGTGTATGGTAGACAGATTCTCAGATTTCCTCCAGTTATGTGTTTCCTGGTGTGCACAGTTTGGTACAATACCCTCTACATGTGGTAAATATCTATGATTTGCTTCTATGGACCAATGTGTAGCAAAGATATTTGGATGTCACCTTTATAATAGTATTATATAATATTATAACTTCTGTCTTCCTAGCAGTCTATTTCTACAATGTATCTCCCTTCATTGCATTGATAAAGCAATTAAGCATGTGTTAAAACCTACATGGTAAGATACTGATAGCTACCACTGACCACTGGCAAAGAGCTAGGATATTTACATGACTCACTTGGCCTCCCACAAGGAAAAGAATCTTGCCAATAGCCACATGAATGTAGCAGAATATCCATCTGCATTTAAACCTCACATAAGACCAGGCATTTGGATCAAAAGAGAATGATACCTCAACTCCTTACACATCATAACTTTGAGATAAAACTGTGTGATTTACTGTTTGTGGTGACTCATTAGTTAGCATGAATCAGCTAATACATATTTTAATAGAAGGAACAGAAGGCCATTGAAATAAATATCTAAAATTGTAGATTTTTTAAAAGATTGAGAAGTATGAAAAGTGATTGCAGCAAAATATTGTTACTTCCACTTTGCTGGCAGTACCTTGCTCTCTCTCTCTTTCTTACCATTTTCTCTTGCATGCCTTGATGAAGTAGATTAACATATGCAGAGATGCAAATGGCAAGGAAGTAATAATACAGTCTGTCTGAAAAATAGCAAGGAGCTGAGGCCCTTAGCTGCACAGTCCACATGTAAAGAAATCATGCCAACAGCCATGTGAAATGGAACTGGAAGCAAATCCTTCCTAGTTGTACATCAAATTAAACCTCAGTCCTTGCCAGCACAGGAATCGAAGCTTTAGGAGAAATGCTGAGCTGAGCTGTGCCTGGATTCCTGTACACAGTAACTCTGAGATAATATCTCTACATTGCTTGAGGCCACTATCTTTATTGTAATATATTATGCTACAATAATACTTCATACAGTGTTTGAAAGAAATCCCTTGTGTTTCATTGTTCCTCAAACTTACTTCTTTCTAAAAGTGTTCTTCCACTGGCACCTCAATCAATTTATTTGCTCAATAAAAATTTGGAATAATTTTTGAACTTTCTCATTCTTTTATATATTACATTGCAAAACTTTACCAATTCCTTTGAGGTAGAAGAAATACACATTCCTCAACTCTACCATTAATATGATGTTAGTACAATTTATTAACATCTATCCTTTAGGTCATTGTGATAGATGCATTGCTTGCCCTGCTCAAACTGGTTTATCAATTCTTTACTTCTTGAACATGTCATAATGATCTTGTCTCAATTACTGGATCTGTTTAATCCTTTTGATGGCAAAACTTCTTTAGGTCATTGTGAGACTTTCCCATTTTATTATAAGATTTGCAAATATAATTATGCCCTCAGAGCGTTCTTCAAGCCATGCAATCTATAATAAATGAACAGCTTCAACATTACCTATTCTCTTATTGGTCATCTATTGTAGGAAGAAATTGGGAGAAAATTGGAAAAAAAAACCCAAACTGGGAAAACGCCTTTTGAAGATCTGGTTTGTAAATTAGAAACCTAGGGAAAATGAAAGTAACTTAATTGGATGTTTATACAAAACCCTTCACAAATCCCCTGAACCTGATTGGACTAGTGGACTCAAAGCTGATTGGCTCAGGCCATTCTGTGTGTGCGAACTATATAAGGAGCTGCACAGCTACAGCTTAATCCTTTTTTTTTTTACCTGCAACCACCCACAAGGAAACAGCTCTCTCTCTCTCCCCCCTCTTTCTCTCTCCCACCTAGATCATTGATAAGAAAAGAACTCTCTCCGCCACTACCATCAACAAGGAAAGAACTCTCCTCTCTCTCGCCTGGACCATCAGCAAGGAAACAGCTCTCTGTTGCAGACCACTGACTAGACAAGAACTCTCTCTTCATCTGACCACCAAGGAAGCAAGAACTGTCTCCTCGTGACCACTGAGACCACTAACATGGAAGCATCTGCCTTTGAGGAGTATAAGAGCTGCTAGAACTTAAAGCTGTATGCTTTGGGTTTTATCTCCACCCTGATAAGGGCAGAGAAATAAAGAGCTGTGTTTGTCCCCACAAGGCAAAAGTGCCCTAGGCTTTTCCTTTCTCCCTTCTCCACCTGCATTCCTGAGGGCCGCAGGAGTCCTCACCCCTCACCCAAAGGTCACGAGTGAATTGTGTTTAGTATCTGTGTGTGTGGTAGTACCACACACACCCCACAATTTATCATTGCCTAATCATTGCCTTGCCTTTTCCTTTCTCTTTGTTTGTATTTCAACCCATTAGAGGAAGAAGACCTATAACTTCTTTAATTCATTCATTCATTGGTCATTCCAAATGATATGAAGAATATTCCTGAAATAGAATAGATGCTCCATAAATATTGACTATTGGTGAATATATTAATCAACTATACCTAGTTATTGTTGTTGTTCTTAGGTGCCGTAGAGTCAGTATCCAACTCATAGTGACCCTCATAGGGTTTTCAATGGCAGATTGTTTCGGAATTGCCTTGGGAGTGGACTGCCAGGTCCTTCTCCCATTTTTGCAGTGCTGGGAATCAAACTCAGGACCTCAGAGCCTGCAGAGCAGTGCTCTACCAACTGAGCTAAATCCCAGCCCCATACCTAATTATACTCATAACTAAAAGTATAAAAGTTTTTACCTACTTTACATCAACTATAGTAATATTGTTAATTGACATTCAGGTGAACCTCAGTGGAAGACAATTCTCACACAATCACTATTTTAATATTCACATTTTATGTAAGCTCATTGTTTTTGCCTTTCCTGTTTGATTTAGTCATCTTTGGTAATATTTATGTAGTTGTTCTACCA
This sequence comes from Pedetes capensis, assembly GCA_007922755.1. Taxonomy (NCBI): domain Eukaryota; kingdom Metazoa; phylum Chordata; class Mammalia; order Rodentia; family Pedetidae; genus Pedetes; species Pedetes capensis. The sequence continues at coordinate 24,130 of VMDO01025464.1, forward strand.
ATAACAATATCTTATATCATATTTCTCCTTCTGAATATCATTACTCATTTTCCTTTAGTTTACATTCTGTCCTTTTGCCTTCTTTTCCTTCATTTAAATTTATTAATAAAAGTTTTTTTACTTAGTTACTAGAAAAACTAGTAGATTTCTATCTACGTTGTAGTGACTGACAATTATTTTATTATTTAAAGCACTTTGAGCTCCATAGATTACAAATTCATCAAGTCCAAATTATGGCTATCTAGTGGTAATGTGGGCTGAGATTTAGCTCAGTTGGTAGAGCACTGTTCTGCAGTCTCTTAAGTCCCTAGTTTGATTCTCAGCACTACAAAAATGGGAGAAAGAGGTGGCAATCTACTCTGGAAACAATCCTGAAACAGTCAGCTGTTGGAAATCCTAGGAGGGTTGCTATGAGTCTGACATGACTTAACAGCACCTAACAACTCAAGTAGTAATGTGATTTTAACACAGTGTCTATAGATTAATGCTCTATGTAGAAAAATGAATATTCAGGAGGAATGGCACATGCCTATTATCCCAAAGACTCCAGAGGCTCAGACAGAAAGATTGAAAGTTTGAGGCCAGAGAAAGCCTGTGTAACTTAGCAATACCTTGTATTAAAAGTAAAAAAAAAAAAACAAAAAAAAACAATAATAATTAAAAAGGGAGTAGGAGTTCAGTTGAATGGTAAAGCATTTGCCTACCAAGTACATGGCCATGGGTTCAGCCCCCAGTACTACCAAATAAATAAATAAAATATAAAAGGTTACATTGTTAATTAAAGTTATGTTCTATCCAATAAGAAAAGTAAAATTAATATGCACTATTAAACTCTGCAGGTGGTGTATTTTTATTACCATGCATCCTTATACAGCAAGAGATATTTTAAATCTAATTCAAGTATTTTAGTGTTTATACTTTATAAATATTTCCATATATACTACTTCATTTGAGATAAAATTAAACCTTCAGACATTAGCTTTCTGTATCATACCAGCCCAAGAAAGCATTACAAAAATCTTAGTTTTATGAGGTCAATTATTTTATCTGTGTTATTGCTAAGTGCCCAGAAACTCACATATTATCAGACACATAGTAGATACTGAAGGCAATTTTGCTTAGTGGTCAAATGAGTGAGTGAACAAGATGCAAACAACAGGGAACTTGCTGCACATAGGTTATATGAGGTGTGATCAAAAAATATGGTGACTGCTATTGCCTAGTGCCATCTAAAAGAAAGGTGAGGATTTTCAATATGGGAAACAGCAAGTGGTATATTGAACCTCAGTAACAGTGTGTGATGAGTTTTAACTTTGTTCAGGGCAATCAGTCAGGTGTGAGCTACAGTTGAGAGAAGGTTCATTTTTTAAATGACCACAAGTGTAGGATCACAAACAATACTTCCAGAACAGCAATTTCTATCAGTAAATATGATAGTTTGTCCTCATCCACCTTATTCACCAGATATGGCATAATGTGACTTCTGACACTTTCCCAAGTCAAAATACCATGAAAAGTAAATGTTGAATGAATCCATGACATCAAGTCAGCCATGACAGTATAGTTAAAGACACTCATCAAAGTAAACTTCCAGAGATACTTCAGAAAGGATCAAGAATGATGAGATCAATGTGTTTTAAGACAGGGATAGCACTATATTTTGAGGGGGATTGACAATGCACCTTTTACTATAATAATTATTTTATCCAAACACATCAGATTTTTGGATCACGTCTCCTATATTGATAAAGATCACCAGTTATGTATTTTATAATTAAACACATCAATAGTTTTGTTGCTATAAGCATCAATGAACAAATATACTAATAAATAGGATTTTAACAGAAAATACCTTTACTCTATGTGAATTAACCAAGGTATAAGACAAAAACATGCTCCTTGTACTAAAACACCTAAAGGACTTAAAATTTAAACTTTTATTATATGGGCTAAACACCATAAATCTGTAGGCCTCTGATTTGACTACCTCTGAGTACCATAATTAAATGATAGTGAAGATAAAAGTTGTGATGTAAAACTGATATTGTGTTGTTAAAATTGTTCAACATTTTCAATCTATGGAAAACTATCTAGAAAATATTCTTAATGTATAGATTCTAAGCTTACAATCTTTGACAATGTTACTGTCACATTATGTTTTTGACTATTAATTTAAAAACTGTAAAATATAGTTTTAAGCTTCCTATTTTAAGGCTAAACTTCACAAACACAAGGGGCAGTTGATATAAATGGGTGATCAGGTCCATATTTAAATCTCTTGCCTGTTACCATGATAGAAATTATGCATTAATTGAGGTAATGATTGATTAGAGGAATGCTGAACCAAGTACTTGGAAAAACTCTATGAGAGAAAAAAAATCACATATGATGAAAAAGCATTAAAAATGGTGTCAGATATCTCATTAACATTTAAGGAATCTTCAGTGAAAATCTAACAAAAGTTGAACTCTAAGAGAATAAGCACCATAGAAGAAGATTTTAGCTGTAAGGTCAATGCAAAATTACTTTTTTAAATGGCTGTCCATTTTAATTGTGGACTTAGGATTCAGAAAATAAAATACATGTTCTAGGCATGCATTTGTTTAATAAGAGAATTTTCCCTGTGAAACTATTTATAGAGTAAAGGTAAACTTAAAGTGATAAGAAATAACTCTCATAGTCTTGGGAATTGAAAGAAAATTGAAATTATCTTAAGCTTGGTCACAAAGTAGAGGGTAAAAGAGCAAAATCTCATCCCTGAAAACAAATGAACATAATAAAGTAGTCTTCACATAGCTTTCCAGTGGCACAAAACCATCTATGAAAAAAAGAGGTTCAATTGATTCTTGAGAGAGGCATAAGGTTAATCATTATATAAAATTATGAGTTCTTTATGGAGGACCTTACATTGTGTCGGACTCACATTAACATCACAAATAAATTTCCAATTAAATTTAACAACTACAGTAAAAGGTTATTAAGCACACAAGGAAAAAGGCTGCCATGAATAAAAATCTAGCTTAATGAAATCTTCAAAGACTTTGGATATTGAGATTTGAATGCTTGAAATTTAAAATAAATATATTATGGTTTAAAATATAAAAAATTATGCTTTTTAATAATAGAAAGGATTACTTTAAAATATATGATGCAACTTTATGAATATGTGAATTATGGTTCTGTAACATATGTAAGTTGATGAATGTCTAAGCAAAAGTGCTGGAATAGTTGAGTAATGGATATAGCAAAGGTCTTATTAGTGTGTCCATCACCAACATTTATAAATACAATAGGTAGAGCAAGAAATTAACAATTAATAAAATGGAACAATTATAACAATATACTCAAAAGTTATAAAATAAGATGTAAGAAAGAATTTTCAGAAGTAAAATATTGAATAACTAATATTTGTTGTTGTTGTTGTTAGGTGCTGTCGAGTCGGTATCCGACTCATAGCGACCCTCTTTACAACAGGGGAAACACTATTATCAGTGCTTCTCTGCTGTTCATAGGGTTTTCAATGGCAGATTGATTTTTGGGAGGGGGTTGCTAGGTCCTTTTCCCAAGCCTACAGCTTCTGGTGTTCCCAGGCGGTCTCCCATCCAGGTACTAACCAGGTCCGAACCTGCTTAGCTTCCGATATCTGACAGGATCGGATGCCACAGGGCTACAGCTGCAGGCTTAACTAATATTAGAAATTAATATATGTACATTACTAGAAATTAATACTATAGAAATTAATATGTGCCAAATAAACACCAAAAAGAGGGGGCCTAGGGTAACATTCAGTAGTGGAGCATTTACCTACCTAGCGTGCACAAGGCCCTGAGTTTAACCCCCAGCACCTAAAAAGAATGACTAAAAGTTAAAAGATAAAATGTACAACTTTAAAATTGGAGTAGTTATAAAGAACCTACGAAAGGAATTTGTAATCCATCCATATGAAGGTGAGAAAAAGAAGTAAATATAGAAATGACAGGATAAAGAACAAAAATAAGGTAAAATAAATATGAATATGTCAATAATTATATTGATTATAAATATAAC
>VMDO01025465.1:0-18794 GCA_007922755.1 Pedetes capensis
ACTTTCCTAGTCAAATTCTTAAATCTCTTAAATATTTAAATTTAGGAGCCAGACGACCAAGATGCTCCAGATGATCAAGAGTCATCTCCACCAGAAGATGCAACATTGTATCATTCACCTGGATCTCAGTATCAACAAGTAAACAGGAATTCTTTCTCTTATTCAGCACAATCTTTATGCTTTATATAAAAGATGTTTCTCTTTCTTCCTAAGTATTTATAACAGCCCTGGCTGCAAAATACTGTTACCTAGAACAATTTTGCATAATCAGAAGATCATGTGAAGAGGGGTCATATTGCAGCTCATTTTACCGTTCCTATATGGTATTTTCCTTATTAACTGTTGTTGTTGTTGTTAGATGCCATCGAGTCGGTATCCGACTCACAGCGACCCTCTGTACAACAGGGGAAACACTATTGTCAGTGCTTCTCTGCTGTTCATCGGGTTTTCATTGGCAGATTGATTTTTGGGAGTGGGTTGCCAGGTCCTTCTCCCAAGCCTACAGCTTCTGGTGTTCCCAGGCGGTCTCCCATCCAGGTACTAACCAGGCCTGACCCTGCTTAGCTTCTGAGATCTGACAGAATCAGATGCCACAGGGCTACCGCTGCAGGCCCTTATTAACTAGGCACCCAGAAAAGCTTTAAACTCTCAGTCCTCCTTCTTGAGCCCCCTGAGTGCCTTGTGTTAGTACATGCAGGTAATAAATACTATGCTATCTTGTATCAACATAAAAAAGAAACATTAAGAAAAATATGTCTTGGTTAACTTGCCCCAAAAATCAGTAGCGGTAAAAAGTTTTTAAAAATGGACAATTTGTTTTCAGTAGATACTTTACAGGGAAAAATGTAAAACTTTATGAGAATTTTTCTTTTGAAAATGAGTATTTTGGGAAAAAAGTTCTGAGAAGATTGTCATAACAGTGAGCTAAAAATGTGACTGATTCAGTTTTTTTAAGGCAATGCTACTTAAATTTCATAAGAATCATGACTTGAAGTCACTTAATAAAAAGTGAGGTTTTTATTAGTAGCATTTGTGATTCAGTAGCATTTGTGATTCAGTCAGTCTGTGATAGGACTCAAGAATTTGCATTTGAACCGGGCACGGTGGCGCACGCTTGTAATCCCAGTGGCTTAGGAGGTGGAGGCAAGAGGATCCCAAATTCGAGACCAGATGCAGTCTGCATAACTTAGCGAGACCCTTTCTCAAAAAAAAAAAAGGTCTGGGGTGCTGCTCAGTGGTCCAGCACTTGCAGAGCATGCCAATGCAAGACCCTGGGTCCAACCCCCAGTACCTCAAAATAAAATAAAATAAAATTTGTAGTCCTGTGGGGTGGTATATACTTGTACTCTCAGCACCCAGGGGGCTCAAGCAGGAGGACTGAGAGTTTAAAGCTTTTCTGGGCTCCACAGCAAGTTCTAGGCCAGCCTGGGTTATGTAGTGACAGCCTCAAAATGATGATAATAATAATACTTTCTAAGAATAGAAGAAATACCTGTCTTTAGGGAAAGTTTAACCTGTGGTTTAAAATTTTAAGTGTAATATATGAAAAATTTGACATGCAGGTCTCTTTCACCCTCCTAGAATAATCAAGTACAAGGACAACCGTATACAGGTCCAGCAGCACATCATTTGAACAACCCTCAGAAAAGTGGCCAGAGAGTACAAGAAAATTACGAAGGCAATGAAGAAGCATGCTCATCTCAAACAAAGGATCAGTGAATAACTGGCTCCTTTAAGACCATGCACTCAGGCCTTAACAGTTCAAACTTCCTGTGCCTGATTAATATTTAAAACTAGAAAAACTATTCCAAAGCAACATGGAGTGTCTATTCACTGTCTTATTTTCAGGAATGTCCTATCAATATATAAACCACCTACAATGAAATGTGTATAGTGTTTTGTAATAAATGGCTGATACTAACATGTAAATGAAAAAGGTGTATATAAATATATTAAGTGTTCGACTTTTAATTCTTAAGCAAGAAACTTTTCTTGATGACTAGTCAGAAATCTATACAACACAAAATTTAGCTTTCTTGATGTATCTCCTGCATTCTGCAACCAGTGTTGCCTACTTCCTGGCAGTTAGATCAATGTATTTGCCCCTCCCCCTGGAAAAAAAAAAGGAAAAAAAGAATTGTTAGCCCATCCATTTCAGTCACAACAATAGCTCCCTGTTAATTTTTTATTATTGAATATGTAAGGCTGGTAGATGATCTTTGAAATTATATGGTTGATCTGGAAAATTGATGATAAAACATTGTTTCAAGATATTTTTCATTATTTTTAATTCTATTATTAGGTTAATCACTTTAAAGCTATAGTTATGCTATGACATTTAGCATGGCTTCACATGAGTTTCATGAAGCCAGTGGGGACAGAATTACCCAAATGACAGCATTTGTCACAGTATAACAGCTGCATTGCTCAAAGCTTTTATTTCTTATACCTAGGAAGAATACAAAATAGAAATGTGACAAACAAGCAGTTCTTCACATTTAATGTTTTGATAGTTCCATCTCTTGCTGGGATAAAGTATATCAATGTATTAATAATAGAAATTTTAAGATGCTAAAATAAATGTGCAAATTTTTGCCATACCAGAAGGTGAGAACTTAGCAGAAATTTGTATTTGGTATGTTTTATATTGTTTTTTGGCACAATTTGTTAGGTAAAGCTTCTAAAACTTATCTTCTGTGAGACTCTAGTTAAGTGGATGTCATCAGAATTCATAAACTTTGAAATATAATTGTACCAAGAAGCCTCAGTTATTTCCCAGTCAGTCTCAATTTTACTTTAAACCAAAAGTTGTCGTAGTTCCTTTTCCACTATTCCAGAACTCTTACTGTTAGATATGGAGTTTAATTAAAGCATAAACTGCTTAGTTAAAATAATTCTAAGGTACCATTGTAAATTAAAACATGTATTTAAAAAGTCCAAGAAATTAAGTTAATACTATACTTAAAGGGGAATTGGTAACTTTCGAATGTGTGTAATGTTTTGGAAGCTGTCTAAAAACCAAATATTCTTGAGAACAATTATAGCCCATCCTATACTATTTAAAACATTTTGCTTGTTTTGCCTTATAGAAATTATTTTGCTGAGTTCACAAATAGAATTTAAGAAGAATTTTTGTCCTGTGGTGTGTTTTCTTTCTTTATTACACTCTTAAGACTACACATTAAATGCAATTTTTTATATAGCATGTCTTGGAATTACACTAAATTCAGCATTTCAGACACATTGAGTTTTTATTCATATAAAAATTTGGCCATTGGTCCATTAGCAAGGAATTAAGATATTGACATGGTAAAAAAAAAAAAATCTAATGTAATGGGTCTTATACTTTTGACATATTTTTATATATTCAGTTCTTATTATTTATAATAGTTCATCTTCTTTTAAATCACTTTGAACAACAAATTATTGAATACTGAACCATTTTTTACAACAAATCTTTAAGTGCCCATTCTCTATAAGACCATCACTCCAATCTGTATCCATTTGATGTGATATTTCTTTGCTTATTGTTTTACAGTATGGGCCATAAAGTTTGTTCCTTCATCTGAAAAAAATGCAAATCATTGATCTCATTTGATACAGTATCTTTCTTCCAGCTTTTTAAAATATTTTGAGCATTAGCATTTACTACTCCGACTCATTAATAGCTTGAAAAAGGTACTAATGTTGTTCCATTGTAATCCATTTAGACTTAGTTATGCCTTTTCATTTGCCAATGGTTAACCATGTCTTTAATGGTTTAATGGTTAACCATGTCTTTACCTCTCTTCAGCCCTACAGATAATTACTGATGTTCACAGCCTCAGATTCACACTCTTTGCATTCCTCTGCCACTCCCACAAATTGTCCATCTCAAATGAATTCACTAGGACATACAAATGTTAATTCCAGTCACCCCAAAATCCTGGAAGAGATTCTTCTAATTGGGTATCAACATGACCTATTTATCTTCCCCCTTTCCCCCCTTAAATTATCACAGAGACTTTTTTTTTTTTCTTTTCAGTACTGGAGGTTGGACCCAGGGCCTCATGCCTGCATGCTCTGCAAGTGCTGGGCTACTGGGCTGCACCCCCAGCCTGTTTTTTACTTTTTGAGATAGGGTCTCACTAAATTACGCAGATTGCCTCTGGTCTCAAACTTGCAATCCTGTTGCCTCCACCTCCTCAGCCACTGGGATTACAGGCGTGCACCATGCCCGGCTATCACAGAGATTTCTAATGAACTGTGGCACATATGGGCATCTGTTTAATAATACAGTTTCCCATTGCCTACATGGAAGCCCAGACTATTGACTACTACCCATGAATTGGAAAAAAAATTAGAAGTAGGGACTTAGTTCGGAATATTGTATGATTTTATACCAAAATAAAAACATCAATAATTCAAACATTGAACTGATATATTCTTTCTTTCTCTCTTTTTTTCTGAACTGATATGTTCTTTAAACACTGTCTCCCATTTCTGATATCTGTGGTGGACCGCTGAACAGGAAAGCCCATCCATTTTGAAACTGCCATTTGTAAACCAAGCATTTCATCTTTCATTAGAAAGCTGTTGAAGATGCAACCTGGTGATACAATGCTCAGTTGTATAACACAAGGCCCTGGATCTCATCTCCAGCACCCCAGAAAGAGGAGAGAGAGAAAAGAAGGAAGAAAAGAGAGAAAGAAAACCATCCATACATAGAAAATTGCCCAAGTGACAGTGAGATCACCAGCTCCTGGGGTGGTTCCAGTGTTAGTCCTAGAGGTAAAAAGCCTACCTGCTCATAAATATAAGAACATCCTTGTATTTTCCCTGGTAACATATTTTTGTATAAATCCATTTTACATGTTACTTTGGAAATCTTGAGCACTTGCATCCTCATTAGTGTTTGCCAACATCATCCAGGCTATTGTGAGTATTTCCAGTGTTAGGACTATTTTATGTCATAACAAGATATAAATGTCCTTTTCAGGAATATTCTCAATAGCAAGACAAGCTCAGCTAGCAATTAATTCTTTTTCTGAACTAGTGGGGGGATTGAACTCAGGACCTCATGCATTCTAGGCAAGTGCTGTACAACTGAGCCATACCTTCATTCCATTTTTTTTTTTTATTTTGAGATGATGATGTTAGGTGCCATCAAGTTGAATCCAACTCATCAACCCTCAGAGGGTTTTCAATGGCTGATTGTTTGGGGATTGCTTTGGGATCAGATTGCCACATCCGTCTCCTGTTTGTGCAGTGCTGGGAATCGAACCTGGGTTGTCAGTGCAAAGCAGCACTCTGCCAACTCAGGTAAATACCAGCCCCACTTTTTGAGATAGGGTCTTGCCAAGTTATGCAGGTTTTTCTGGCCTTGAGCTTGGAGTCATCCTGCCTTAGTCTCCCAAATTACTGGGATTGTAGATATGATCTCTCCCTTGTCAATAAAGTTTCCATCCTGCTGGAATGAATATCTCTTCTCATATTTCTATGACTCGTGTTAGTATTATGAGTATCTGTAAGACCTTTAAGGCAAAGCTGAACTTACATCTCCAATATGACTTCTTGAGTTCTTTATCAACTTTGCAAAAGAAACTCCCTATTTGTAGGTCATTTGCCCTGTTATGGGTGGTAGTTTTTAGGTTCAGTCAACTCAAATCTGACTGATAGCATCCCTCTATACAACAGAACAATATACTACCCAACACTGCGCTATGCACACAGTTGTTTTATGTTTGAGCCCATTTTTGCAGCCACTATATTTCATCTCATTTTGAGTCAGGCCACATCAGCAAAAAGAGGTACCAGGCACTTTATTCCATTCCCATCATTAAGATCAACTCTACTTTAAGGGCCTGCAGTCATACCACTGTGGCATCAGATCTCAGAAGTTAAGCAGGGTGGAACATGGTTGGAACTTGAATGGGAGAATGGGAGACTACTTGGGAACACTAGGTGCTGTGGGGTTGGCAGAAGGACCTAGTAACACACTCCCAAAAAAGCAAATCAGCCATTGAAAATCCAATGTATTAATAGCAGAGAAACACTAACAATAATGCTTCATCTGTTGTGCATAAGCTCGCTATGAGTCAAATTCCAACTTGACAGCACCTAACAACAGGTACTTTGAGGAGGCAGCTCTTCCCAGTCATTTCTTAAATCCAGGCCAGGGGGCTCATTTTTCTGGCGCTATATTTGACAGTGCTTCTCTGCTATTTCTAGGGTTTTCAATGACTAGTTGTTTCAGGATTGGGTTGTCTTGTCCTTCTACCTAGTCTGCCTTAATGTGGAAGCTCAAGTGAAACCTGACCACCATGGGTGGCCCTGCTCTTATCTGAAGTATCTGTGGTGTAGCTCTCTTTTCTTCCACAGGAACATGCGAGCTCTCACAGCATAACAAGCTGACTGACACACATGGGTGTGACATGGGTAAGAGAATGTATACCCAAGTCAAAATGAAGCCAATGCAGCATTTTTTACATACATGAGTATCCTCTACTTCCTACGGGGAGATAGATAAAAGAAAGGACAGTCTCTTTTCTCTACCTAAGCAAATTTTACAGTGGACTTTATTCAAAAGCTAGACTATGTTTTGTGGAAATACCCTGATGTGTATATGAATCATTACAGTAATCTATAACTGTTAACTAATCACCTGTGGAACCTATAACAACTCAGTCATACTCTTCCATTCTGCAGCATTAAAAACCAAATATACTGCTAAGGTAGTCAGGGATTACCACAAGGAAAAAAAGAAGAGCAAGGTAGAAAAAAGAGAGAGAGAAAGAAAAAAAAATCACAATCTGTTGTCTATTAAAAGTACAGTATGTGCCTTTCAACAGCCTTTATCACAAGAGCCAAATAAACCACAAGATCAGGTGCACTGTAAAGATCAGGATATTTCATCATCTCCATAATGTGGCCATTGTGCAGGTGTCTCATTGTGTGTCTTAGAGTCCATTCATTATATACATAGAAATGGTATAGGTGAATCATATGGTAGTTCTATGTTTAGTTTTTTTGAGTCATCTCTACACTGATTTCCCTAGTGGCTACAGTAGTTTTATATTCTACCATCTTACCAGCATTTGTTTGATTTCTTAATGATAGCTATCGTGACTGGGATGAGATGGAATCTCAGGATGGTTTTGGTTTGCATTTTCCTGGTAGGTAAGGATATTAAACATCTTTTAAAATATATTTGTTGGAAATTTATACTTCTTTTGAGAACTATTTAAGACAGTCTGTTTATTGATTGGATTTTGTAGTCCTAACTTTTTGTTTTTCATATATTCTGAATACTAATGACTAGCTGGCAAAATTCTCCCATTCTGCAGGCTTTCTCTTCTCTTATAATTTTGCTGCCCAGAAGCTTTTGTATTTGATGCCATCACATTTGTTAATGGTTGTCTTTATTTCTTAAGCAATTGGAGCTACTCAGAAAGTCCTTGCCTATCCTTATATCCTAAAATGTTTTGCCTATGTTTTCTACTTGTAGGTATTACAGTAAGGTGTTTAACTCATTTTGATTTCATTTTTGTAAAGGGTGCAGGATAAAGATCTAATTGCATTCTTCTACAAGTGGGTGTCCAGTTTTCCCAGCATCATTTGTTGAAGAGGATATCTTTTCTCCAGCATGTTTTTGGCAGGTTTGTGAGAACTCAGAAGTAGTTGCATGCATTTATTTCTTGGTGTTCTTTTCCACTTGTCTGTTTTTGTGCCAGTAACATCAAGCTAACTTTTAATTCTCACAGCTTCATTTAGTTTTGCCAGTAGTTAGAATTGTTCAACTGCCCCAGAACTCCTTTTCCTGTTGTTTGTTTGTTTTGTCTTTTTGTTTTTTTGTTTTTGTTTTTGGCTTTCAAATCATTTTCTCTGAAAGTCTAGCAATTGATTTCTTAGCCATTAATCACAGAAGTATTAGCAGACCACTGTCTCAGCCTTTCTTTTCTTTTCTTTCTTTCTTTTTTTTTTTTTTTCCTGGTACTAGGAGTTGAGCCCAGGGCCTTGTGCTTGTATACTTTGCAAGTGTGGGATCACTGAACTGTACCCTGAGCCCATTGTTTTTACTTTTTTGAGACAGGGTCTCACTAAATTACACAGACTGCCTCCGGTCTCGAACTTGGGATTCTCTTGCCTCCGCCTCGCCTGCCATTGGGATTACAGTCATGTGCCACCATGCCTGGCTTTATGTCTCAGGCTTTCTTGATGAGAATTTAACATCATAGAATGAGGAATCTTTTCAGTTTTGGTTATTTGTTTAATAAACATTACACTGTGGAAAAGAACATGTGCCCCAAGATACACATATGGACATGTGGCATACACTGGGGCATGACAGGAATGGCATGAATACTTGATAATTAGCACTGAATTTGATACAGAACCTGGCCATGAGCTCAAATGCCATGGGCATACTCATTTAGAAGTTTAGACAGCTTCTGGCCTATTTCATGGATTTTTTTTTCCCCCCAGAACCAAGTAATTGAACCCAGGGCTTCACACTTGCTTTGCAAGCGCTCTACTACTGAGCTGCAGAACCTTGTAAATTTTTTGAGACAGGTCTTACTAGGTTACAGAGGCTGCCTCTGGCTTTGAACTCATGATCCTCTTGCCTCTACCTCCTAAGTCATTGGGATTATTGTTATGTGCTACCACGTCAAGCTAAATGAGAATTTTTATATAATTTTCATTTCTTTTTAGCAAATTTTTGGAACTGCACAAAGTGGATTATAAATATATAGAGAATAGCTTGAGGTACAGTGAAGTCTAAAGATTGGTCATAGTTACCTTTGTGCAATCTTATAGAGCAACAATTAGTCAGTACTTCTTGTCCACCATGTGTGAGACCCTGAGTTCGTTACCCCTGTACTGAAGAGAAAAAAAAGGTAACAGTCCATATTCACTTCCATCCCCAATATAGATCTTACCTTTTTTCTTCTCCATTCTCCCTTCTATCTAGATATCCCTAGTATTAAACGTCCTTCTAATGCTTTTCATGGCTTGCTAGTGGACAGTTCTATAAGGTGATTAATTTACAGTCTAATATTTATTTGAAGTATGACAAATAATTGCCAGTTATTTAAAGGAATTCTCTTATTTTCAGTTTAAGACATACCATATTGTATAAGAACTGGAGTTGTACTCCAATTTTTCTGGATAAAATAAGGATATCTGAAAGAACTAATATATACTTAGCATCTTCCTCATGAAGACATGCCTTATTTTAAGTAACAAACATTATGTATTTGAGAAAATTATGTATACCTCCTAGTTTTGTTTTCTCTAGAATTGTCCTTCAAAAAAATTCCACAGTGATTGTAGCTGTAGTGAAAGATATCAGTGCGGGCTGTTCATTTACTGAATAACTGCTATGCAAAGATAAGAGGGTAGAAGTTAACTTTTGTAAAAATTCTGACAGATGCTTTTAAAAACTCTCAAAGCTTAGGAAGTTTAAAGAACTTTAATATTTTCTGATTCTATGGCCTTTTTTAGATCATAAGAACCTTTATAATAATGGCACAACACTACTGACAAAAATTCAGAAACAAGAGGGAGATCTTGTCTCAAGAGATTAAAAAAAGGGGATAGGAGCACAGCTCAGTGATAGAACACCTACAAAGTATGTGTGAGGCTCACAGTTTTAGAAGTTTCAATCCATGGTCACTTGTCCCCATGTACTTGGCAAGAATATCATTGTGGTGGGAGTGTGTACTAGAGGAGAGCTGTTCACCTGGTGGTGGACAGAAAGCAGAGAACAAAGAAAGGGCCAGGCAAAATATATTCTCAAGGACCCACCTCCAGGAACCTACTTTTTTCAGGTAGCCCCTGTCAGGTAAGAAGTTGAAATCCCATAAACTCAACAGATTTTTATTGGGAGAAGCTGCTGGGGCTATCTCTAGCAAAGGAGAGTGACTGCCAGGAGAGGAAGGGCAAGGCATTTATGGACTCTAAGTGGGAGGGGGAAGGCGTGATTGACATGTCACATTAGGATAAATAGGAAGTAGGTGCATGGAGGGTTCTGATAGGCTGGAAGAGGGAAAAGGAAGTAGTCATCAGTTGTTGGGCCTGGGGCAGATTTCGAGTCAAGTGTTGGTGGTTTTTTTTGGCAGGCTTTTTGACAACTGGGAGATAGTGGGTAAGAGAAGGCACCACCTTATAAGGAGGTTCCATTTTGTAACAGGTCCTGCCTAACATTCCAGGGCTTTTGTTTTAGATTGATTGGGTGTAGGTCATCATCTTCTGTAACTTCTTCTAGCTGAAAAGGGGCATTGTTTATGGATGAGGTGGCAGACAGGGGGTGGATGAAGGCCCCTTCATCCTATTATGGGGGAAGATTATGTCCTCTGCAGAGTGGTCAGTATCCATGAAGAGTTTGGTGACTATCTGATTGGTGAAGACACACATGCATTCCTGTAAAAAATTTTGAAAACAGTGAAATAGACAAGGTGTAAAGGATAATGTAAAGAGGTCACTGAGTTGACAGGACCATCACCATCTTAGCATCACCATCTTAGGTAACCCCTAACCCCTTTTGAGAAACTATATACTGGAAGAATTTTAACTGTCTGGTTTTAACCACCTGGCTGCCCAATTAAATTGTTAATTCTTAACCATTGAATGATTGCCTATTAGCTGCCTGTTCTGCCTCTGTGCCACACTGCTTGCACAATAGAACTATTACCTGAGTGACTGCCTGTTATAGAACTGTGTTTGTCTTTGTTCTCAAGGTACAAATCACACCAGGAAATTGGAAACTGTGTACAAATCATACAACTTGAAGATTGTAAGCCTGACAAAAATTGCCTTTTTATACCCCCAGTAACTGTTCCTCGGGGCCAAGGGTTTTGGAGAGACACTTGTTCTCCATGGCCACCGGCTAATAAAGACTCCCTTTTAATTGGATTTTTGCTCCTTGTGGTGTGCTTCTAATCTCAGATTACAATGCTAACACTAATAAGAGCATGACTAAGGGTCTCATTAGGGGTAGAATTCAGGACATACAGGGCAGCTGTGCAAACTAGGAACCCCAAGAATCTGACAGCTGTTAGTGAATGTCTGAGACCTTTTCTAAGAGTTTTTGTTTTTGTTTTACTCCTTCTGAGACTATTCCTGATTGTTTGCACAGACACAGCATTTCTCTGCTAAGAACATGCAGAAGCCTCCTTTTTCAGTGATCAAGTGATCTAATCCTTGGTGATTTGAAGAACTATACCAGCCAATGAATCTATTTGATCTTGTAGGACATTGAGTTGCTAGGCAATAAATTGTAAGCTGTCTTCCAGTTGTTAGTACAGGTATCTGTAGTATGTTATGGATGTTCTAAACCCACTGATTCCTGTCCCCACACTGGCAACAATTCCTAGGCCTATTAACAAGAACTCAGCAACAAAGCATTTGGTCCTTGTAGAGGCTGATAAAGGTACAGAAACTGATTGGTTATTAGGAGCTATTTGGAAGTCTGGAGTAAGGTAAATTAAGGTACAAGCCCCTGTGCAATTATTAGGACAACAAAGGAACGTTTGACCCACAAAGGAAAAATGTGCCTGACTATCTAAGAAGAAATTGTTATTGATAGGAAAGAGAAGACTTTGTTATTTTCAGTTTCCCATATTGACACAGTTCCACTTAAGGCAGCTCCAGTTAGAGGTTAAAAGGGTCCCTGAGGGCATATTTGTGTGGGAGATGAAGTAATGTTTACGATAAGTATAAACTTATCATTTAAATCTACCCAAAATATGGAATTGGGTGGTGGAAAGTTTAAGAGGATTTTACAACAGGAGACTGATGTATCTTGGTCATAATTTTGCCAAGGAAAAATTTTGCAGCAAGTTTGTGGTCTACCAAGGCAAAACTGAGAAGCAAGGGCAGTTGAGAAGGCTCCAGTAATGTTGCAGGGTCCTGAAAAGCGGACCTGTCTCTTAAAGAGACAGGTGTAAGGAAGGTAATAATTAGCATGATTAATGGATGGACTGATGTGTAATATGTAGTTGCAAAGATGTGGAGCTAAGTATCCACTGGAGTGCCTCCAGAATGATTATGGGAGATACAAAGAGTTGCTTGATGTGATGATAAGGTTTTGTGGGTGATGGGTCCCGTAATTGGAACCTTGTGGGAAGTGTGGGGATTTATTTGTTGAAAGAACAGTTGAAAGATTTGGACTGCTCTTCCAGTAAAGGTTGTTCATGTCATGTCAGTAATCTTGAAGTCACAGAGGCTGTTTAGCCATAACAGCTGGAAGGCATCTCCTCCTCAAACTTTGGGATAAGATATGTTGGAGATGGCCCAAATGGAGGAATGGGGTAGCAGAATAGCCCTCAGGTGAAAGCGATAGGCAGAGCCAGCAGTCCTGGGCAAGGGCAGGATTTGTAGAATTGAGAACTTGATGAGTAACCTCAAGAGTAAAGAGAAAGCATTTTGAGTTGGAATCCTTAGGGAGATTGGAGACTGGGAAACAGTGACAGGAAAGGGGTAGTATGGTGAAAATTATTAGTGGATACAGGCCAACACAGTTAAATCCAAAACAGGAGAGATACAGTGCCAAAAGTAGACATCTTTCAGGAATTTTCCAGTCCCTAGGGGCTATTGTCCAGAGTCCAATAGCAAATAGGGTAGTGAGGATTTTGAGCAGACCCTGGAGATAGGGTGGCAGGCAGACGGGCATGTCCAAGGATCTAGAAAAGGGAGGAGGATGGAATTTAGAGCATTACAGGAAGAGGATGCCGCAGAGGGTGAACCATGTATAGGGAATGGTTCCTAGGGGGCATGAAATCTTGGATGTTCCCTGAAAGAAACTGTCATCAACCCAGGTTAAAATAGAGTCCACCAGGTCCAAAAGGGAAGGGAACCATGGGAGATCTTTCTGGAGGGTTCTGGCAAAGAGTAAGAAGCGAGGGGCACAATTGCAAAATGTCATTTTTTCATGTTTTCCTCCTCCTCTGGGATGCGGGTGAGTTTTGTTGGTCCTGTCAGGAGGGAGGAGTCTCGAGAAGGTTGGTTAAGGTGTTTGGGTACCTCGGGAGAAAGTGGAGAGGAGGCCTTTTTTTATCTTAGAGAGGTGGTACCATGTGTTTTTCCCCATGAGTTTAACTGCAGTAGGGGTTAAGACCATTGTGAGGGGGCCCTCCCACTTGGGCTACAAAGGCTTTGCATGTAGGATTTTAAGATACACTTAGTCACCTGGGGAGATAGGTGACTGTTAGGTATCTAAGAGTGATGGTGCAGGCAGGCAATGATTGGCCAAAGAATGTAGCAGATGATGGGTGTGATTTAAGGTTGGGATGTAGTCTGTGAGGAGGTTGGAGGATGTGGGTAGGTCCTGATGGATTCAAGGTTGCCTGTTCTTTAGTTCAAATGGGCTGAGATTTAAAGGCTTGTGAGGAGCTGCCCAGAGGGCATGAGGGCTATAAAAGGAAGAGTGTGGTCCATGGAGTTTATAGTTCTAGAGAGAGTTTTTGTGGGTGAGACTTGATGAGAACATTTGCTCATTCTACTTTTCCTGATGATTGAAGGTGATAAGGAATGTGGAACCTCCATTTAATATTTAAAGCCTCCACCACTTGTTGGGTAATTTGTGAGATGAATGCAGGGCTATTATCAGTCTGAAGGGATTGGGGCAGGTCAAAGCAGGGAATTATATGAGTGAGGAGAGCTTGGGATACTGTAGCTACTCCCTCAGTGGTGCTGGTAAAAGCCTCTATCCAGCCTGAGAAGGTGTCTGTGAGTGAGGAGGTATTTAGTTTTTTTAATCAGGGGTATATTGATAATGTCTATTTGCCAGTCTTCTCTAGGAAGTTGTCCCCTAGCTTGATGAGTGGGAGAAAATGATGGCCTGAGATCCCCTTGCAGAGAAGTTGTGGAGCAAATCAGGCAAGAATGGGTTACCTATCATAATTGACTTGTGAGAGATGGATGATATAGAGATGAGCTAATTAGGTGGAGGAGAGGTCGTGTTCCTTTGTGTAAACAATTAGGTATATTGGTGAGAACGGATGTATCTTGTGAGTCAGGAATGATATGGCATCCATTTAGAAGTAGCCATGATCCTGATTGGATTGCTCCCTTTTCTTTATATTTGATAACCTCTTAAGGTGTGTACTGTTAATCAATAGAACGTATGGCTATCATTTGTGTATGGATGGATTATTGAGCAGGCTGGCAGGTGGCATGGTCTACCCTGTGGTTTCCTTGGCCTGTGGTGGTGGTGGTGGGTTTAAAGAGAGCAGGACTGGAGGGTGAATGAAGGGTTTTCCAGGAAAATGGCAGGAAGGACTGAAGGCAAGAAGATAATAAATTTGAAAGACTGTGGTGTGAGAGAAGGTCTTGGAGATGATGAAGTGACTTTATGAATGTGGGCTTTCCAAAAGTTAATTTGTTCCTCTCTAGGGCCAGGGAGGCATCTGTTGCCAGTGCTTGGAGTTAGGGCGCACTTGTGTGGGGTCTACCTATTTTGAGAGATATGCCACTGGGCCAAAGCATCCCTCAGCAGTTTTTCCCAAAATCCCTAGAGCTAATCCTGACCACTTGGTAACGTAAAGGATGAATGATTTTGTAGGTCTGGAAGAGATAGAGCAGGGGCAAATAGTATGGCTGATTGGAGTTGAAGGAAAGGACTCTTAATAGGGCATGTGGGGTCTAATGGTTCTAAGGGATCCCCTTTAGCTCCCTTATAGAAAGGCTTTGCCAGAAAACTAAATTCAGGAATCCATAGGCAAAGGGACCCTGTCAGGCCCAGAAAGGAGAGAATTTCTGTTTTTGAGGTAGGTATAGGGAGACTGTGGATGAGTTGTTAGTCTGTCTATGGTTATCTCCCATTTGTGAGATGAAATTTTAACCTATAGATAGATAAAGAGGGTAAGCAGAGCTGAGCTTTGTTGCATGAAACATGGTATCCATTTTGTGCTAAAAAGTTTAAGAGGGAAGCAGTATGTATCTTGGACAGCTGTAAGGTAGGGCCACAAAGAAGATCATCTATATATTGAAGTAAAGAAGGAGGATGGAGATTAGGTGAGCCAGGTCGGAGGCCGGTGCCTGACCAGATAGGTGAGGGCTATGTCTAAAGCCCTGTGGAAGGACCATCCAGGTGTACTGTTGGGAATGATGGGTGTCAGGGTCTGTTGAGGTAAATGCAGAAAGATCTTGGGAAGTGGGATGGAGAGGTATGGTGAAGAAGTTGTCTTTGAGATTAAGAACAGTAAATAGGAGGAAGAAGAAGGAATATGAGACAGCAAGGTATAAGGATTGGGGACTACAGGGTATATAGGAACAACTGCAGCACTGATGGCTCAGAGGTCCTGAACCAGTTGGTAGGACCTGTTTGGTTTGAGGACAGGCAGAATGGGAGTATTGTAGGGAGAGTGGGTAGGGTGATTGAGATCTTTAGTAAGGAGACTGGATATGACAGGTTTTAGGCAATAGGGTATTTTGGGACATTATGAAATTGGGAGGGGTCCTTTAGGGTGATTTTAATGGGAATATGGTGGGAGGCAATGGAAGGAGATAACGTATCCCAGACTAAGGGATTGACCCCAGGGAGAGGCAGGCTAAGAGAAGGAGGAGAGGGAATAGAAGCAGTCTAAAGCAGCAACATACCGGTGGAGTTGATGGAGACAGGATGGAACTATATGGAGGCCTTGAATTTTGACAAGATATCTCTCCCTAAAATAGTAGTAGGACAGGTAAGTAAGATCAAGAAGCTATGTGAGAATGTAGTTTCTAGGAAGGAGCATGTTAAGGGAAGGGTGGTTCTTGGTTGGGTAGGAGTTCCATTAACTCCTACAATAGTAACCTGTGGTGAAATTGTGTCCTCTGTGTTGGTAAAGCTAAAAATGTGGCCCCAGTGTCAAGTAGAAGTGAAATAGGCTTACCTGAGATGCTGACAGTTACCCTGGGTTCATTGCTGGTGATGTCCATCGGGGCTGATGGCGATCCTGGGCATCGTCAATCCTCCTGAAGCAGCCCATTCTAAGAGTTGTGGCAGAGTGGGTTTTGACTGTGGTATTTGGGGTTGGGGGGGTGGTTGGCCTCCTCGTGTTCTGGCGAAGAAGATAATTGACCCCCCAGTGTCTCAGCTGTTTACAGTTCGGGAAGGGGCCAGGAGGAGGCCTTGTGTTAGGGCTTTCTCGTGCCCAATGTCCGTCCTGGGCGTCTGCATTTGAAACACTTGTCTGGTGGACCCCTATGTTTGGAGGGATGTTTCCCTTATAGGGCAGCTGCCAACATCTGGTAATTGGCCAAGTTTTTATTGGGCCTTTTGTTTGTCTCTGTTTAACCTGTTTTGCCCCGTCCTCTCAATTATTAAATACCCTGAAGACCACATTTAATAGATCTGTCTGATTAGTCTGTGGTCCCTCCTCTGTGATCTTTAGCTTTTTCCTGATGTCAGGAGCTGACTGGGATACAAAATAGGTGTTGATGATGATCGTACCAGTTTGAGGGGTAGTGTCTATTCTTGTTAAATTTTTGTAATGCCTGTGTTAGTCAAGAGAGGAATTGGGCTGGATTCTCCTCTGGGTGTTGGGTGATCTCCCTAATTTTATCATAATTGACTGTTTTCTGGGAAATGTTTTTCATGCCCTCAATGAGGCAAACTATCATGTGGTGTCTAAGAGCTCAACCAGGATCCCCTTCCTGATATGTGCAGTCTGGCTGGACATCTGGAACCACCTGGGTGCCTGCCAATTTAGTGCGGTCTGTTGCATGCAAGTTGCCTGCTGCTGCCTGTGCTGCCTTCCAAACATTCTGCCTCACCTCTGGGGATAAGGTAGTGAAGAGACTGGTGTAAATATCTCTTCAAGTCAGGTCATAGGATTGGGTGACATAACGAAATTATTTTATATAAATATCTGGCTTAGAAGGGAAGGGGCCACATCATCTTTCAATTTGGGACAGATTGGCAAAGGAAAAAAGAACGTGAACATGGATGATCCCCTCTGGTCCCACCACCTCCTGAAGGGGCAGTTGTAGTCTGGCAGGGGAGGTGGGGGGTGGTAAAGTTGGGTATCTTGGCCGCATATGAGGAGAAGTAAGTGGGCTGAGAGGAATGGGAATGGAAACTTCAGGAAGTGAGGGGGAGGGAGAGGTAGGTAGAGAAGGCATAGAGGCAAGGGATGGGGAATGTGGAGTGGTAGGACCCGGAGAGAGAGAACAAGTGGGATTATAAGGAGGAGGTATGGGAGGGGCAGAGTGCTCTGAGGGCTCAAATTCATCCATATTGCAAGTTAGATCAGAATTTTTTCTTAAGGAAGAAGAATGAGCAAAATGGATTTGGGAGGAAGAGCAAGACTGGCATAGAGAAGGGTGGGAACAGAGATAGAAAAAGGCCTGAATGTAGGGGACCTCTGACCATTTGCTATTTCATTGACAAAAGTTTTGAAGGGTTGAATGTCCCATTTTCTGGCCATTGTGACTCATTATCACACCTGTAATGGGGCCAGGACTGATTGCAAAAGAAAATCAGTTTCTTAGGTTTTATGTCAAGAACCAGTCCAAGGGTATGGAGATTTGGCAGGAGGCAGCCCAGAGGAGTAGTACAAGAGAGTCTGGACGGAGAGTCTCCTGTGGTAATTTGGGAGGAGGGAGGTGAGGAGAATGAGGGTCCCAAGAAGAGGTACAAGGAAGAGGAGCATCTTCGTTTTTCCCAGTACACTCAACATAGAGGAGTAGGAAGCTGAGTCAAGAGGTCATCCCCATTGAGACTGCAGCTCCTTGAGTATAAGAAAAAAAGATCCATCCAACCCAGCACTGGGAGTTTCTTGAGAGGGAGAGAGAGATGGAGTGTCAGAATAGAGGGGCTCAATTGACTCACCTCAGATAATTAGCTCAGACGTGGATGTGGCAGTCAGAAACAGCAAAAGTAGAGGGCACCACTGAGTTGATGGCCCAGCAGCAAGGTCCAGGAGGCCCAGCAGGAAGCCAGTCAACTGCAGAGAATGGGGGTGCGAAAGGATCACTGCTATTCCTGTCCCTGGTTTCAGCACCATAAATGTCAGGTAAGAAGCCAAAAGCCCATAAACTCAATAGATGTGTATTGGGAGAAGCTGCCACGGTTGCCTCTAGCAAAAGAGAGAGCAGCCACCGGGAGAGGAAGAAGAGAGAATTTTATGGGCTCTAGGTGGGAGGGAAACGCCTGCAGCTGTAGCCCTGTGGCATCCGATCCCGTCAGATCTCGGAAGCTAAGCAGGGTCAGGCCTGGTTAGTACCTGGATGGGAGACCGCCTAGGAACACCAGAAGCTGTAGGCTTGGGAGAAGGACCTGGCAACCCCCTCCCAAAAATCAATCTGCCATTGATTTAGCTCAGTTGGTAGAGTGCTGCGCTGCAGTCTCTGAGGTCCCGAGTTCAATTCCCAGCACCACAAAAATGGGAGAAGGGCCTGGCAATCCACTCCCAAGGTAATCCCGAAACAGTCTGTCATTGAAAACCCTATGAGGGTCGCTATGAGTCGGATACCGACTCCATGGCACCTAACAACAACAACAACAGGTGGGAAGGAGAAGGTGTGACTGACGTGTCACATCAGGATAGGCAGGGAGCAGGTGCATGGAGGGTTCTAATAAACTGGAAGAGGGAAAAGGAAGTAGTCATCAGCTGCTGGCCCAGGGCAGATTTCAAGTCAAGTTTTGGCAGCCTAGAAAATTAGCAAGACCCTGACTGAAAAATTAAAAAACAGCTGAAGTTTCAGCACAATAGAATAGTCCCTACTTCAGCTGAGTGTGGTGGCGCATGCCTGTAATCCCAGCAATTTAGGAGGCAGAAATAGGAAGATAGCAAGTTTGAAATCAGAGGCAGTCTGCATAATTTAGCAAG
>VMDO01025466.1:8422-28276 GCA_007922755.1 Pedetes capensis
AAAAAAAAAAAAAAAAAAAAAAAAAAAAAAAAAAAAAAAAAAAAAAAAAAAAAAAAAAAAAAAAAAAAAAAAAAAAAAAAAAAAAAAAAAAAGAAAAGAAAAAAAAAAGAAAATTAAACTATCCTAAGTGTATTAGCCTGTCCTTTGTCACTATACTGAAATACCTGAGGCAGGCTGCTTGTGAAGAAGAGAGGTTTATTTAGCTCACAGTTTTGGAGGGCCAAGGGCATGGCATCTGCATCAGTTCAGCTCTGGTGAGGGACCAGAAAGCTGCTCCCATCATGGTGGATGGCCATGACCAGAGCCCCTGTGGACACAGAGGGCACAGGTTGGGCCCGCTCAGGCTTTTGTAACACTGCCCCAGAGAGCTGCCTTCACCCTTCCCCAGGGCCTCCTCTTCAGCTGTAAGGAATAGGAATAGGAATGAGGATAGAAATTAATTGTGTGTAAGACATGAAGTGTGGAATGTAGTAAACACCCCATAAAATGATGTAACCTAACATGATGTAACCTAAGCCCAAAACCGGGCAGGGATTTAGCTCAGTGGGTAGAGCGCTGCGCTGCAGTCTCTGAGGTCCCAAGTTCAATTCCCGGCACCGCAAAAATGGGAGAAGGAACTGGCAATCCACTCCCAAGGCAATCCCAAAACAGCCATTGAAAACCCTATGAGGGTTGCTGAGTTGGATACCGACTTGACGGATACCGACTTGATGGCACCTAACAACAACAACAACAAAGCCCAAAACCAACTTGTGCGAGAGTGATAAGATGGACACCTGACACCCAATAAGCACCTGGTACCTAAGGACATCACCGCCCAATAGATACTTGCTCTGAGATGTCAGGAGCCAAAGCCTGAAAGGTATAAAAGGCAAGACGCCCAGAGGACGAGAGCTCGATGACACCAGCATAAGCGGGCCGCCTGGGCGGACCACCTAACCGAGCTCCCCATTAGCTGAGACCCATCACCGAGAGACACTGTGCTCCGCCGGGCAACTCCGGGAGAAGAAGGCCGAGAGATACCGCTGGACGGGACAGATCGCGAGGCTTAGCTGTGTCATCAGGAACGGCTACAGAGGTACCAGGTGTCGGTGTGCATGAATGTGTGTATGTGTGTGTGTGAACCCCCTCGTGCTGTGGCTATCAATAAAGTATCTTGCCTGGATACCACCTGGTCCTCTTTCCCGACCTCACCACAAGTGAGGGACTATCTTGCTCTCTGGGATTTAGCTCAGTTGGTAGAGCGCTGCTCTGCAGTCTCTGAGGTCCCCAGTTCAATTCCCAGCACCACAAAAAACGGGAGAAGGACGTGGCAACCCACTCCCAAGGCAATCCCGAAACAGTCAGCCATTGAAAACCCTATGAGGGTTGCTATGAGTCGGATACTGACTGGACGGCACCTAACAACAACAACAACATCTTGCTCGCAACATCAGCACAGTTCACAATTCCACACTGCCTCCCATCCCGCACCCTGGGAAGCTTTGTGGGGACAAACTCCATCCACCCCACAGTGGCAGGTGAGCATAGGGGGAAAACCATGCTGTATGTGGGGGGACACCCTGTGGAGACAAGAGGCCAGGGAGGCGAGAGGAGGTCTGTTCACCCAGCCTGGGAGCGTGCAGCGGCACCGGACCTGCAGTCAGCCCCGCAGGCATAGGTACCAGCTGGTTCATCCTTTATCCAAACCCAGTTTCTCTGCCTTCCCTCAGGGATTTGCTCCCCCGAAGGAGTTTGGGCTTCCAGAGCTTCGGTTTCTCATGACCTTCCAGCTGTTTTATTATAGCAAGGCAAGTTCCCAGGTCGGTCTCTCTGACCCGGTCACACACTGTGCATCCCACATGAGGTTGTCAGAGTCATTTCTGCTCACACTGTTTTCATCTTGTTGGTCCTTAGGTGCTGAGTCACCTCTGACTCTCAGTGACTTTCCTAGGGTATTCAGTGGCTGAGTGTATTATGCCCAAAGTTCGAGTTCCCCAAAGACCACCAGGGAGTCTGAAGTTGCATGCAATAACAAAGAGCCCTTATTAAAGCTGGAGCTGGAGGGTGCCACACCTTATCGGTGCAACAGGTCAGTGTTGGGACCCCGACTTGTTGCAGGGTAAAGGCTTATATTGTGGGTTACAAGCAGGTAGGGCTGCGATTTAGCTCAGTTGATAGAGCACTGTGCTGCAGTCTCTGAGGTCCCAAGTTCAATTCCCAGCACTGCAAAAATGGGAGAAGGACCTGGCAATCCACTCCCAAGGCAATCCCGAAACAGTCACCCATTGAAAACCCTATGAGGGTTGCTATGAGTTGGCACCTAACAACAACAAGAAGCAGGGAAGGAGGGGGTGGAGAAAGTGGAAGTCAGCTAAGGTGGGGCTTTGAGTTGCTAAAGTATGCCATTCAGGGGCAGAGGGGTCTGCTATTGAAAGTCAAATAAGGTGGGGCTTTGAGTTGCTGAAGTATGCCATTTGTATTATCTTGAGGTCTGGGAGTTCTCAGAAGTAACTGCCCATATCTGCAACCCTTTGTTCTGGCCCAGAGCATTCTGATCTAGTGATTCCCCCCACACACACACACTGGGGGTTGAACCCAGGCATGCTCTGCAAGTCCTGGACCACTGAGCTGCACCCCTATCCCATTTTTTTACTTTCTGAGACAGGGTCTTGCTAAGTTACGCAGACTGCCTCTGGTCTCGAACTTGCGATCCTCCTGCCTCCGCCTCCCAACCTGCTGGGATTACAGGCGTGTGCCAGCACACTCAGTCTGATCTAGTGATCTTTCAAAGGAATTTGTGGAGCGGTGCCTGTAAGAGAGAATCCTAAGATAAGGAGGTCATTCGGGCTGACTCCGGGCTCTGGGTCAGCCTGGGCGTCTCAAGTGTACCTAGGATTGCTCCGTGTGCCTGAGAGTCCCGCCCAGCCTGCCTTCCCTAGCCCAGCTTTGCCCTCCTGTTTGGTCCCCTTGACCCCACCCATGCCAGTGTGCTTTCCATTCCTCATCCCAGCTGCTTGGCCTCTGCTGGGCATTGGCCTGTGGCAGCTGACTTGTTGCACTTTCCCTGAGCTCCTGGAATAAAGCTGCTTCTGTGGCTCAGTAATGGCCCCCAGGTCAGCCAAAGTAGAGCCAACAGAACCTGTTCTTAGACAAAGAATATCTTGTTGTTGTTGTTAGGTGCTGTCGAGTCGGTATCCGACTCATAGCGACCCTCATAGGGTTTTCAGTGGCTGACTGTTTCGGGATTGCCTTGGGAGTGGATTGCCAGGTCCTTTTCCCATTTTTGCAGTGCTGGGAATTGAACTGGGGACCTCAGAGACTGCAGCGCAGCGCTCCACCAACTGAGCTAAATCCCAGCCCCAAAGAATATCTAGAGCTTCTAATTTTCCTGTTTGCGACAAGATTACCTTCGAGTGCATCTTATTAAACATAGACTATGTAGAACTTGACTGCATAAGGCCGTGGCTCTCAGCCTTGGCCGAAACCCATCCCAGGTCATAAGCTAAGGCACAGGGGCCAGGAGCGGGGGTGGGCAGCTGGGGAAGACACCCTCTGTTGGCTTTTATTTTGACTTTCTTTAGGCGATGCCCTTCTGTAGCCAGCTCTGCAAACCCTGGTGAGCTGAAAGAAGGGCTTTGGGCTCGAATCTGAGGATCCATTCTGGCTGTTCCTTAAGCAAATGATGCCCAATTCTCTGTTTCCTCGCCTGCCTGAGAAGTGTGATGGACCTGTTGCTGTTGATGGATTTGTGGTAAAGTTTTTGCTCTGTTTAGTAAGGCGGCCAGCTACTCTACATTGAAACAAAATGGGGTTCTGCAGCATGCAATGGTCACTTTAGGAGGAGGAAAAATGCTCACTGTCAGGTTACTGAAGAAAATCCCCACAAACCTGGAGACGGGCTGAGGTAGCATTGGATCATGCTATGACAATGAGTTAAGTATCGCTAGAGTTGCCGGGGGCAGGGGGTGGGGGGCCTGGGATTTAGCTCAGTTGGTAGAGTGCTGTGCTGTAGTCTCTGAGGTCCCGAGGATCCCGACTCGACGGCACCTAGCAACAACAACAACAACAACAACAACAAGAGTTGCCGGATGGATTGAGGTAGCATTAGATCATACCAACCTTTTTCTAGTCTTTTCTTCCTGAAAGGTTGGTATGTAGTGACAAAATCTAAACATCACTGGGCCTTTCCTAGACACTAACAGTGCTGCCCCGAGTCATTTGTTATCCATGGAATAAGAAAAAGCCACCTAGAGCTGCTGGTTTCCCGCACCAGCTGCCATCTCCCTTGCATGTCCACGTGAGGACGTCTTTGTTTTTGGCTATTCATGTGCTTTTAGGTGGTAACGGGGTGGGGTGCATGCTGAAGTGCTCTTCCCTGTCTGGGGTGTTCCCCATCTCCAGCCTTACTTCCTCTCCCCCTGCCCCTGGGGTCTCCTTCTTTACTCACCCATAATGGCTTGTGCCCCTCGCTGGACTGACGATAGGGGCCATGGATTGCTGGTCTTTGTACCCTAGGGGCCTCTGCAAGGCTTGGCACAGAGTTGTTGTTGTTGTTAGGTGCTGTCAAGTCAGTATCCGACTCATAGCGACCCTCTGTACAACAGACGAAACACTGTTGTCAGTGCTTCTCTGCCATTCATAGGGTTTTCAATGGCTGGTTGATTTTTGGGAGTAGGTTGCCAGGTCCTTCTCCCAAGCCTACAGCACCTAGTATTCCCACGTGGTCTCCCATCCAAGTACTAATAAGGCCCACCTTGCTTAACTTCTTAGATCTGACGGGATCAGACACCACAGTGGAATGGCTGTAGGTTGGCACAGAGTAGGTGCCCAATAAATGTTAGCTGAATTAAATTCCCACTGAGAGGAATCCATGGTGTTGAGCTCTACCGCGAGGCACATTGATATCTGCATAGCCTCAGAGGACAGTAACAGCTTTGAGCGTGGGGAATTACTGGTGATTCCCCTTTGGTTAAGAGTTTTAACAGTGTCAAAATCTAACTCTTGAATTTCACCTCCAGCCGGAGTTTCATGTACCTGAAGAGTCGACGGTTGGGCCTGTGTGATTCTATAGCACATCTTGTGGGCAGCTGCCCTCCACTCTGGTGAAGCCTGGTCACATTTCTTGTGCCCACAGCAAGAAGCCAGCAGAAGAAATTACCTGCAGAAGTCTTGAAGGCATAAATACGTTTTGTGGTGGTGATAGTTCATTCTGCACCTTTCTTCATATGAATAATGAGCTCTCCTACGACCGAAGCACAGATCGTTTTGTGATTAATTCGTTCTTTACGATCCTTCCATTCTCTCTCATTTGTAAAAATTACGACCGTGCCAAACAAACTGGAGAGGCCAATCAAGTGCATGGCCTGTTTCAAACCACGGGAGAGCCTCATTAAGAATATTTATCTGTTAAATAATTCTTTACTTAATTAAAGAATATTTCATAATGTTTCCCTTAAAAGTTAACTGTCAGGCTTGTTAAATAGAAATATAAATTGGCAAAATAATTGCATGGGGCTCTAATTGGCAATTACATCAATTTCACTTGGTCGTGTGCAAATAAATCTTTTGAAAAAGGGGAAGAAGTTTTAGCTTGATCTTGGTATTATTACAAAAGTTTTTTTTTTTTTTTTTTTTTTTTTTGCGGTACTGGGGGTTGAACCCAGGGCCTCGCACCTGCATGCTGTGCAAGTGCTGGACCACTGAGCTGCACCCCTAGCCCATTTTTTTAGTTTTTGAGACAGGGACTCGCTAAGTTATGGAGACTGCCTCTGGTCTCAAACTTGCGATCCTTCCGCCTCCACCTCCTGAGCCACTGGGAATATAGGCGTGCACCACCACACCCAGCGTGATCTTGGTATTATGAAAGATTTTTTTTTCAGTTTAGAAATATTCACTGTGTTTTTAAACCTTGTATTGTCTCTCAGATAAGCTGCTGTTTATTTTCTAGGTTGATGTCCTCAGTTTTATTTTTTTTTGCCGTTAGTTTGGGATGCTGTGCATTATTCTCTCTGCATTGTATGTGCCTATGTACATAATCATATATGCATTTGGCTCTTCAGTTCATATCATATTACTACTAAGCATTTCCAAAATTTTCTAGTTGATAAGAGCTTGAGTATAGCTTTAAATTATTAAAAACTAATAATTACAAACCTAGGGTGCCCCGGCCCGCGGGGCTGTTCAACAGGGACCTAGAGTAGGGGGCGAATGAATGAGAGAGAGACAAGAGACAGGAAGGATGAGAGCAAGACAGCCTGTCTGATCAAGCTCCAAAGTCTTTAATGTTGTGCTGTAGCTTAAATATACATGGGGGGCTGAGATTTAGCTCAGTGGGTAGAGCGCTGCGTTGCAGTCTCTGAGGCCCTGAGTTCAATTCCCAGCACCGCAAAAATGGGAGAAGGACCTGGCAATCCACTCCCAAGGCAATCCCGAAGCAATCAGCCATTGAAAACCCTATGAGGGTCGGTATGAGTCGGATACCGACTCGACTCGACGGCACCTAACAACAACAACAACAACTAAATACACATGGAGGGGGAGAGGAGGGGCAAGAAAGTCACAAGAGCCAGGGGATTCTTCAGAAGTCTTCAGCTCCTCTTGTAACCCTGACAACCACTTTCAGATGGTAATTTCAATTCAAAGGTCACAATGCCCTGTGGCTCAACCGTCTGCTATTTTCACCACACCCTGCACCTTTTCATCAGGGTATCTTGTCAAAAGTTACTTACGGTCTTGGCTCCCTGCACTAGGGGTTTATGATGTCAAATAAAATTTTTATGATAAGGTGTTGGCTGCATTTCTAATGTCCAGGGGTCAGCCTGGATAGGGTAATTGATCAGAGCTCCGTTGAATCCACTCTTGGCTACGTTCCCACCTCTTGAGATCAATTCTGAATAGTGTCTTGTCGGCCGTACTGTGGCCGGGAACAGTCTCTCCTCTGCTTCTAGGCTGTGATTGCTGGAGGGGGGAGGTGTGGTGTTTTGGCTTGGGCTTTTGATCGTGCCATAGAGCCTGGCATTGAGCAGAGCTCGGGAGTCCTGTGTCCGGACTGGGCGCTGGCGTTGGGAATGCCCAGACTGGGCATTGCTTTTAGCCTGTCCATGGCCCTTGAATTTGTCCTTCATTCCTTCTGTCTTCTTTCCTCTCTTCGCCTAGTGGGAGGCTGGTGATACGCACCCTTGAGTTCATGGCCGTAGGGTCCCGTGGCACTGAGTGACCTCAGAGTGCAGTGGGACAGTGAGGCACAAGGGCCGACTGAGGAACCACCGTGGGGGAAATGGCGCCAGGTGGCTGTGCGGCACTTAGGGCCCTGGGGCCTCCAATTCGGTTGGTACAGTTAATCCTTTGCCTCAGTTTTCTTTTCCTTTTGTCTTTACAGCAGGTGAAGCCTTCAGCACCTGACTACTTGCTGGGTTCCGGACTGCATACTTACCGCATGCCAGCCTGTGGACGCAGGCTGACTCTGGCTGTCACGCTCATAACACAGCAACTCGGGTGAGTCTTTGGTTCAGCAGACCAGGTGGCCAGTGCCCAGATGGTCACCAAGAACCCAAACTGAGAAGCAAGTGCAGGGGCCAGACCGAGGACATGGCCGAGGGCAGGTGCTAGGGGCCTCGGAAGAGGAGTCTGCGGAGGTCCCTGGTGGGAATGGAGGCCACTTGGGGGAGACTGAGGAGGGGAGATAGGGGACCAGAGAGAGGAAAACATCTGATTAGGTTCAAAGGGCTGCTTCTGTGGTACAAAAGTAGCCAAATACCAGTAATGTCCATTGGTTCACAATAGAAATGCCTGGAGCAGAAGGCAGTCTGGGCTTTAGAGACGTCGCGAGAAGCCACATGGCTGGGGCTGGGCTGGGTTGTGGTCTTTATCCAAACATCATAGGAAAAGATTCTACACAGATAGGGATGTGTGCTATGTGGGAAGCAGCCTTTCTCTAGTCATGGAACAATTCTGGCAGAGGAGGAGAGAAATGGGCCCCATGTTATCGCTGCCCTTGGGGGTAAGGCAGAGAAATGTCGCAGATGCATCTGGACCAGACAACGTCACAGGTACCTGGGAAGGGATGGAGGAACTTGCGTCTGGCTCTGTAAAGTAGTGAGTCAAGTGAACAAGGGCTATGGGAAGGGAAGCAGAAATCAGAATTGCCAGTCAGCACCACCTTCAGATGAACATCAGTAATGGCTCCTGGAGATTAGTATGAAACATACATAGTTAATGAATGAAATTATGGCTGGGATTTAGCTCAGTTGGTAGAGCACCGCGCTGCAGTCTCTGAGGTCCCGAGTTCAATTCCAAGCACCGCAAAAATGGGAGAAGGACCTGGCAATCCACTCCCAAGTCAATCCTGAAACAGTCAGCCATTGAAAATCCTGAGAGGGTTGCTAAGAGTCGGATACCGACTAGCTGGCACCTAACAACAACAAGTGAGTGGAATTAGTTTTAAGTTTTAAAACAGAAACTACCTGAAGATCATTTTTCTTATTGGATTTAGAAGTAGTTTTTCCTTTTTTCTTTTTTCTTCACTTTGTTTTATAAAAAAATCTGTGATTTGTCCATGACCAGTGGTGGCACAGTGTTCAAGCGCTAGACACGTAAACAATAATTAGAAATCGGCTAGAGAAATAAGCGTGTGAGCTGTCGAGGTACGAATGACTAATTGATGCTTTCCGCCGACATCTTTTATCTTAATTGTTGTTGTTGTTGTTAGGTGCTGTCGAGTCAGTATCAGACTCATAGTGACCCTCATAGGGTTTTCAATGGCTGACTTTTTTTCGGGATTGCCTTGGGAGTGGATTGCCAGGCCCTTCTCCCATTTTGCAGTACTGGGAATCGAACTCAGGGCCTCAGAGACTGCAGTGCAGCGCTCTACCAAATGAGCTAAATCCCAGCCCTGGACACTTAGTGGTGTTGTATTTGGGGTTCAGGCAGAGTTTCTGAGGTCATTGGCTCTTAGCCACTTCTCTCAGTTCACGACCTGGGGTCAGGCTCAGCCCCCGGCTGTTTGGCTTCTGCTGTTGACGAGGGTGGACTCTGATGACCTTGCTGCTTCCCTCAGCTCTGTGAGATCATGGCAGCCCCTCTTCTGGAGAAGGCGAAGGAAAAGGAAAGATGAAAACCCCTTTCCTTTTAGTTCTGGGAAGAATCCTCTGTAGTAAAGAAGTCAAAGAAAAACCAACGTCAGGGGAACAGCAGAGGCCCCTTACGCAGGGCTTGATCTCCAGGGGGAGGGGGCCTCCCTCCTGCGCAGACTCCAGACAGGGAGAGGACAGGAATTGCTGTGCTGGGGGCGTGGAAGGCTCTGGGGCCCTTGCAGAAAGCTAGGGGCGCTGCCTGGACTCAGGCTCCTGGGCGATTGGTTAGGAGCGCATCAGGCTTTCTTGGGTTGGCCCCACACTGGAAGCAGTGGTTCAGAACAAGGATGCTGGCCAATGTGGATCATGTCCTGACCATCTCGGGCCAATTGCTGCAGAGACCGCAGCTTCCTCCCTTTGGCTGTCAGTTGGGGGCAAATTCTGTTTTGCTGTGTTGCTGGGCTGTGGCTCATTTGTACATCTAGCTTCTCAACTGGAAAAATAAAATTTTGATCCTTAAGTGTCAAGTAGTGGGGACCAGATAGGAGAAGGACGTGGCAATCCGCTCCCAAGGCAATCCTGAAGCAATCAGCCATTGAAAACCCTATGAGGGTCGCTATGAGTCAGACATGACTCGACGGCACCCAACAACAACAACAGTGGGGACCATCGCAAGGAGATAAAAGGCAAATAAACCCTGGTCCCTGACATGTTACCCATTAAAGGCAAGCTTTCAACAGCTTTGTCATAAAACCCCAGATGAAGCCACAAGGCTAGAAGGTTTACAGGCTCAGAGCCCCTTATGACCAGACCAAGCTAATAGGAGTGGCTACACAAATGACAAAGATGGAGGGTTATTGTTACCAAGGAAAACCCTTATCCCAGCTCAGAAGCCAGGCAGCCTGCCAGCAGACTCCTGCTCTGCTGTGGACACTGCTGGCGTGTGGTCTATGATAATAGTTGTTTTGTTAAACACACTGACTTTTCACATTGGAGCCCACAGATGCCTAATAGAGACTGAAAATGGGATGAAAGATGTGGCATCTCTGTCTTCCTCTTGTCTGCCTCCTTTGGCTGCTTCAAAACCTTTGTGTCAGAATCAACTCAGCTTTGCACGTAGACGTGTTGATCATTTGCCACGATCATTTGATAAATGTTTGTCTAAGATGGCTGCACGGGGCTCGCTTGGCCGCGTGCCCGTTGATGCTGATGTGCGTTGCTTCTGTCCTGCTCTTGTACTTTCTCTGGAAAGGAAGCACTGAGAATCCTTCAGTCCTGATGCAGACCGAATATGAAATGTCCCCCACATGCTCACGTTTTGAATGCTTGGTCCCCAGCGGGGGTTGCTGTTTGGGGAAGTTGTGGAAACTTCAGGAGGTGGGGCCTAGCTGGAGGAAGTTGCTCAGTGGGGGATGGTTCCTTGGGGGTAGCCCTGGCTGCTTCCGGTCTTGCTCTCTGCTTCTGGGTCAACCATAAAGTGAACGGCTCTCTGACACGTGTTCCTGCCACCATGATGTGCCACCCATGTGTTTGGGGCCAAGCAAGCATGGACTGAACCCTCCAACACTGTAAGCCAAAGTCAGTCTTTCCTCCCGTAACTTGTTTCCGTTAGGCATTCTGTCACAGCAAAGAAAAAGTAATTAACACAAGCCCAGTCATTAGGCCAGGACATGTGTGCAAGATGACAACACCAGATCTAACTCAGTGGTTCCTGAACAAACCTGACTGTCCATCAGCCCATCAAGTGTAAGGATGATTCTGTGCAAGAAAAGAAACAACTTTTGAAAGCATGCTCCTGACCAATGGACAAGTACTAAACTTTAGCACCCTGCCCCTCCCAGTGAAAGCTTGTTAGTAGTCTCTTGTCCAGCGAGCAGTAGCCTGATCTCTTTACCATTGCTGTCTCCCTTCTGCTATAGATGAAGTTGACCAGCTCAGGCTGAGGTCCCAATAAGGGAGTGTTGCCTGCCTTGTTTGTCATATGGTGCTTGGTCTCACTTGTTGTTAGGTGCGTCGAGTTGGTATCCGACTCATAGTGACCCTCATAGGGTTTTCAATGACTGTTTCAGTATTGCCTTGGGAGTGGATTGCCAGGTCCTTCTCCCATTTTTGCAGTGCTGGGAATCCAACTCGGGACCTCAGAAACTGCAGAGCAGCGCTCTACCAACTGAGCTAAATCCCAGCCCTGGTCTCACTTGTTGTTGTTGTTGTTAGGTGTTGTCGAGTCCGACTCATAGTGACCCTCATAGGGTTTTCAATGGCTGACTGTTTCAGGATTGTCTTGGGAGTGGATTGCCACGTCCTTCTCCTATTTTGTGGTGCTGGGAATCGAACTTGGGACCTCAGAGACTGCAGAGCAGTGCTCTACCAACTGAGCTAAACCCCAGCCCTTCGTCTCACTTAGGCTGTTTCAATGTCTTGAGATCCTGCCACGTGGTATCAGGGGGCTGGGCCTTTCTGCATT
Source organism: Pedetes capensis (assembly GCA_007922755.1). NCBI lineage: Eukaryota > Metazoa > Chordata > Mammalia > Rodentia > Pedetidae > Pedetes > Pedetes capensis. Next base: position 19,940 of record VMDO01025466.1, read on the forward strand.
TTCTCATTATTCCAAATGTGAGAGCTGTCCCAGTCCTGAGCTCATGCTGCTAGGCTGCAGTGGCTTTATTCTACCTTGCTTGAAGCCTTTGAGGCATTTCTACTGCATCACACGTTTTTCTTTAAGTCACTTTAGTGCCCACTGATGGCCTTGTGGGATTGTGAAAAGAGCCTCAGGGTGAGATATGGGGGCCTGTGTTCTAATCCTGACTCGGCTCCGCCCGTCCTTTGTGGGTGAACCATGTCACTCTGCTGGCCTGCAGAGGTGGGAATGACCCAATCCACCGCCATCACCCACCCTGACTTAAACAGCCGTCCAAGATCAAGGGGCCCGTGGGGCGGCCCTCTTTTTTTTTTTTTTTTTTTTTTTTTTGAGGCACTGGGGATTGAACCCAGGGTCTCGCACTTGTATGCTTTGCAAGGGCTAGACCACTGAGCTGCTCCCCAAGCACGCTCCCCGCTTTTTTTTTTTTTTTTTTTTTTACTTTTTTTGAGACAGGGTCTCGCTAAATTACACAGACTACCTCTGGTCTTGAACTTGTGATCCTCCTGCCTCCGCCTCCCTAGCCTCTGGAATAACAGGTGTGCGCCACTGTGCCCGGCGGGCTGCCCACCCTCTGAAGGCAGGAGAGAGGCCTCTGGTCCTGGCCTCTCCCCAGCTTCTGCCAATTCCTTGGCTCCTGGCATCACTCCAGTCTGTACCCAATGTTATCCCTGAGCGCCTGTCTCTGTGTCCTTTTCCTTGAGGACATTGGATTAAGGGCCTGCCCTACTCCACTATGACTTCATTTCAACTAATTACATCGGTTATGATCCTATTTCCAAAAAACCCCCACCTTTCAAGGCACTGGGAGTTAGGACTTTAACATATGCAGTCTGGGGGAGGCATTTTAATCCAGAAATCCCCAAATACACACTGACTCTCCAGAGTGCTTGCCTGTAGCTGTACCACCGTGGAGTCTGATCTCATCAGATCTCAGAAGCTAAGCAAGGTTGGACCTGGTTAGTACTTGGACGGGAGACTGTGTGGGAACACCAGGTGCTGTAGGCTTGGGAGAAGGACTGGGCAACCCACTCCCAAAAAACAATCAGCCAGTGAAAACCCTATGAATAGCAGAGAAGCACCGATGATAGTGTTTTACCTGTTGTACATAGGGTTGCTATGAGTCAGACACCAAGTCTATGGCACCTAACAACACCCAGGGTGCTCAAGTCTTTGTGGGCCTCTCAACTGCTGGGTGGCTCAGCAGTTGGGGGCAGTTCTTTGGTCCCTCTTATACTGGAGTTTCTTGTCAGGTGCCAGGAGCCAGGCCCCTGGGTCTATAAATTCACAGATAGCCAGGGCAGCCGAGAGCCGGGAAAGTTTATTGACAGGATAGACAAAGCCTCCAGATGGACAGAGGGGTCTGGACTGGGTAGCGGAGGCGGGGCTGTTGTCCAGGGGTTTTTATGGTCCCTTTCTTTGGGCTGGATTTTCTGAGCGAGCTTCAGTAGATTGGTCCTTAGTAAGGGGAACCTTATGTTGGCTAGAGTTAAAAGGGCAGTTGCTTCTGTTGTTTCTGCCTAGAGACTGACCAGCTAGCTGACTACTAGCCAGGTCATGGGACTTGTTTTCTCCCAAGAATGGGACTTGATCTGGTGACTATTGACCAAGTCCCCGTTTCCTTTGAAGAATGGGACTTAGGATCAGGAGACTCCTATAGTCTGACCAAAATGTGAGTGACGTAACTGGTTGCTTGGTACCTGCCTCACCTGTGGTTTCTTGTTTCTAGGCCCCATGTCCCTGAACCGGCCTGACGTTTACCAGCTCTGATCACCTCTAGCGGTGGTGTCTCCTTTGGGGGGCGGGGACGGTGGCCTGGTGGGAGGGACTGAAGAAGACCCCCAGGCACCACATGCCCTGGCATTTGGCTCTCAGACCAGGCCCGGCCGCAAGTCCTCGGGTGCGCGCCCACACTGCAGACGGCAGTGCGCCTGTCACTCTGCGGACTCGGGGTCACCGTGCAGGGGGGACCACCACTGGGCCTCCTGGAAGTGGAAGTGCCAGCCTCCCTGACCCCCAGGGTCACGGCCCGCGCCCCACCCCGAGCACTCCAAGTACACCAGGCGCGCAAGTAAGGAGGCGGTGGGAGCGGCCGCGGCCCCCTGCTCTCCTTTGCGCTGGAGACCCCGATTGTCATGATTGTCACGGGGCTGCATCCCTCGCGGGAGAGGCGGTTCCGAGTCTCCAGGAAGAAACGATTCCGCTCCGAGGCGCAGACCTGCCAAACCTCACACGTTTTCTCCCACATCCCCGGGGGGTGGGGGGCCAGGTTCGGGCGGTGTCTGCCCCAGGGCCTTGCGCACGAGCTGTGCACGCGCACATTTGCTGATGGCGCGGGTTCCGGGTGGCCGAACCCAGACCGCGGTTCAGCCTTTGCCCTGAGGTCCCGGAGGAGGCTCCGGGCCACTCCCGGAGTCCCGGCTGAGGGGGCGGTCACGGGGCGGGGTCACGCGGACAGCCGATCTCGCCCCGCCCACTATTCAGCCTGTGGAGACGCTGCACACAGAGTGCGCAAGCGTCGTGGGTCACCAGGACTCTGCGTGGTGTCAGCAGTGCCTGGAGGTGGTGACACCTCTGTGACAGGGAAGCTGCAGCTGTCCCCCTGGGCGGTTTCCATCTGTCTCTGGGGAAGACTGTCTTGGGGAAGAGTGGGTCCCATCTGCTGGGGCGCGGTCCAAGGCCTCAGGGCGAGGCTGGTACCTGCTGGGTGTGAGTGTATACACGCGTACACTCGCATCTGCGCCCTGCGGAATTCCCTGTGCGTGTACACCAGTGAGCTTCAGCTTATAAACTAGGTACAGTGAGAGATGAACAATTAGCTAATAAAATAGTGTTATAACAACATACCATAATAACAGCTAGGCGAGAGCTGTCTTTCTCTACTAGAATGGCGTAGGCATTGGACAGCATTCAGCCACCATGGGAGGGTCACTTGAAAGCAAGCCCTGTGAGCCGGGCGTGATGGCGCATGCCTGTAATCCCAGCGGCTCAGGAGGCACAGACAGGAGGATCGCAAGTTCGAGACCAGAGGCAGTCTGTGTAACTTAGCGAGACCCTGTCTCAAAAAGTAAAACAATGGGCTGAGGGTGCAGCTCAGCGGTCCGGCACTTGCAGAGCATGCAAGCGCAAGGCCCTGGGTTCAATCCCCAGTACCAAAACCAAAAATAAAACAAAAACAACAATAAAAAACCAAGCCCTGCGATGCTGTGACAGCTGATCTGATAACCTGCCATAGCTACTGAGTGGCCAGGAGATGGGAAGTGTAGGAAGGTGAGGCTCACCCACGGGGAGGCCAGGGAGCTGGGAGATACGGTGATGCGAAAGGAAGGAAAGAGCCACCCATTCGCCCCCCTTTTGCGGATATAGACGCTAGTTCCAAATGGAGTTAAATCGTACTTTTCGTAGGATCACATTCTTTCAGTACTTTTAGCAATCAGAACACTAGGCAGTAAATAAGAACCAGGAGCTAGAGCTCCCCAGACCAGTGGAAGCCAGAGGCTCATCGCACTGTTAGGCTGAAATGCAAGGCGTCTCCCTGGATCAGAGAGTAAAACCTGGAAGCAGTAACGAGCCTCCTCTTGCTGCAGCTGCTCCACAGCTTCCCCTTCAGAGGAGTAGTGGTTTCTGTCCAGTGGGTAAGAAAACTCTCCCATTTCTTCATCTAATTACCTCCCAGCCAACTTCCCAGGGCAGAGGAGATAGGTAGACACCGGGGGTAGAGGCCCAGCCTCCTCTCTAGAACTTTCTTAGGCTATGCACGAGGGAGGTTTGTGTCTGTAAATAAGAGGATGGTGGCTTTGCCCATCTTTCCATCCTGAGTACGCAGTTTTCCTGCGCTGGGCTGGGTTGGAACCTCGAGGTGGAGGAAGGGCAGGACGGCGAGCCCAGCCTCACGTGCTGAGTGCCCGCTGTGTGATTTGCTGCCACACTGGTGAGTGTTGGCTCCCATGCCACCCTCCATTCTGCCCACCCAAAGCCCTCGGTTCCCAGCCCGAATGCCTCTGTGCCAGGAGGACTGTCTGCCTTAGCTGTTTGTCCGTTTCCTAAATCCCTGTTCTCAGTTGCCCTCGTCTTTTCTTCTTTCCCCTCCTCCTCCTCCTCCTCTTCCTCCTCCTCCTCCTCCTCCTTCTTCCTCTTCCTCTTCCTTCTCCTCCTCCTCTCCTCCTCCTCCTCCTCCTCCTCCTCCTCCTGCTGCTGCTGCTGCTGCTCCTCCTCCTCCTCCTCCTCCTTCTTTTCGCTTTTCACTATTTTGTTTCCTATGAGCCAAACTTCCATTTCCCATCAGGGCAGAATCCCGGCTCTTGTCCCTGATCCTGTCACTGCTTCACACCTGTGACCTAAGTTCCCAAGGCTCAGACGCAGGATGTCTGGCCCAGAATTCACTGTAACTACACAGCAAATACTTTTCCTCGCAGCATTTATTATTTGTCAGGCAGCTCAGTGACTTCCACGCAGGGAACCAAGTGCTGACTTGTTTGGCGCGGTAACGATTGTTGGCATGTCACCTTTGGGGAAACCATCTAGGAGGCCGGCTCCAGGGTCCACATGCTTATCCAGGTCACGGTGCCTGTGCCTCTCAATGTCCTCACACCTGCCGGGGAAAGAGTAGGTCAGCAGGAAGCTCATACCTGGGGCTGGAGAACCACAGCCATGAGGTATAACATGCCAGCTCTGCACCAAGTGTGTACAACGCAACTCGAAGACACAATCCCTACTTCTCATAACAGCCACGGCCCATTTTATAGTGGAGGAAACCGAGGTGCAAAGAGGCAAATGTCCTTCTAAAGTCACATGAGCAGCAGGTGGCCTCACTCGGATGTGAATGAACACAATGGACAGAGCTAGGGGCATAGGGGCATACCAAGCAGGTCCCCTTTCTCCTGGTGTGAGGAGGTACTGTAGAGCACTGCCTAGAGAGGCAGTTCACCCCTGGGCCTATCGAGGCCCACTTGGAGGTCTGAGACTTGTTCCCCAGGCAGTCACCTTTGCCCTCCCTACATCCGGGAACTCTGAGTCGTGGAGCTTCCAAGGATGGCACTGGCATCCAATCCCTTTCTTCAGACTCCTTGACATGGATTGGCTGTTTCCAAACCACTGAACAGCTCCTGATTGGACTGTTCAGGAACCATCCCTGATTGGCTACTTTTACAAAACCAAATTTGCATATCCCCCCTGATTGGCCAAGACCCATATGGGGTGACTGTCTCTGATTGGTCCCCGGCTAGCCCCTGGAGAGTATATAAGGGCAGTACATGGAACAGTCTGGGTCCATTCCATCGATGGGGACAGACAAGGAAACAATAAAGAGCTATTGGAGCAGAGCACTTGGAGTCGGCGTCTTCACTGGGAAGAAAGAAGCAAGGAGCTGCCGTGGGCATCAGCCTCTGAGCCTGCCTTTCTCAAGGCTTCTCAGAGCAGCCATGGGCATAAGCCTCCTTTCTGGGTGGTGCGGCTCTTGGGTGCTCAGCTCCCCCTCACCAGACAGCAGGTCTTTGGTGGCTGGTTCCCCCTCATGGCTGGAGCGAGTCCAGCAGCAGGGGGATGCCCCACAGGGTACAAGCTTTGCAGCACCCTCCTTTCGATGTCCTTCCTCTCTGTGGTTAATGCTTCTGTTTCTCCTTGGTCAAGATGTCCCGCCCTGCATTTCCTCAAGACAGCACCAGGCTGTGCTCTGGAGGATTTGGCTGCATTCACAGAAATCTCATATCAACAGTAGCGTCCATGCATAAGTCTTATTTTCTTCTTATTGCTGGCACCCCCATTTCCATGAGAACCTCAGGGGCCCTGGCTGCCTCCAGTGTTCTGGCCTGCTATCCTTGGATCGTGGCCCTAGTCCTCACAGCCCAAGATAGCAGCTCGAGTTCCAGCTGACAATCTTGCTTTCCAGCCAGCAGAATGAAGGAAGGGAGAAAAACAAATGTGCCCCCTCCCTTTTTAGGATACTGCATGGAAGCCACATCCAACCCTTTCTAGAACTTGGTCACATGGCAACAACTAACCGCAAGGAATGGTAAATATGTCACTGAGCTGGGTGGCACGGGGATGAGGTAAGAATCAATGTTTTGTTATTCAAGGAAGGTGGCTAGTCGGCCATAGCCAGCAGCTTCTGCCATGGCTGAGGAGTCGAAGCATTGGTTTTAACAAATGTTGTTGGGTGTGTTTTGAGACATGGCCTTGCTGTGTAGCCCAGACTGGCCTGGAGCTCGCTATCCCGCTGCCCTCTGAGTGTTTGGATTACAGGCGTGTGCCTTGGCTCCAGGCTCATTCTGATAAAAATTTTAAAAATTGCCTGCAGGCTGGGCTCCCTTCCTGGCCCCGTGGCTTCTCCTGCACCCGCATGGAGCTCCGCTTCCTGGTCTGGTGAGCTGTAGGCGGCAGGGCCTTCTGTCCCTTGTACAGGTGTCTGGGGTTCTTTGGCCTTCGCTTAAGGAAACGGCCAGTTCTGTGTTATTCTGCTTGCTGAGTGGGAAGGAGGTGACAGGTGACGGAAATCACTTCCTACCCTTCCTGGGACCGCTGTTTAAAACAAAACGCAGCATAACAGAGCACCTGGGCTTGTCCCTCCCCTGCATCTCTTCCTGTGAGGACCCATCTCATTGGGGTCAGGCCACCCTGCTGCAGCGTGACCTCACCTGGACTTCCAGTTCTACCTGCAAAGCCCATCTTAACAGAGACAGTTATATTCTTAGGTACTGGGGTTTAAGACTACAAATCTTTTAGGAGACACAGTTTAACCCACAGCAGCACAGGTCCCCAGCAGTCTGGGGCGGGGCCTTCCTGCCCCATCCTGCCCTGTCCTCCAGGGATCTGCCACGCCCTGCTCTGATGGGTTGTCTGCGTGGGGCTGGGTCCCTGCTCAAGGCTGTCTCTGTGTGGGCTTGGTCCTTGCACTTTCTGCGGAGTCTTGAAAGATGGACAGGAAAAGGAATAGGAAGCCCTGTTTTCTCAGAGCTCCAGGTGGTAAGGCCCAGGATAAAGGGGTTGACTCCCTCCTGGTTGTCTATGGAAGGCGAGTCCTTGCCTGTAGGGAAAAATTGAGAGGAAATTGGCAAAAACTCCCAAACTGGGAAAACAGCTTTTGAATATCTGGTTTTGTAAATTAGAAATCTAGGGAAAATGAAAGTAACTTGGTTGCACGTTTGTACAAATGCCTTACTGATTGGACAATTGGACTGAAAGCTGATTGGCTCAGGCCATTCGGTGGGCAAGCTATATAAAGAGTTGTGCTGTGGCAGCTCGATCCTTTTCCGCCTCTTTGCCATTGGCTAAGCGAGACCTTCTCGCCTATTCCTGCCCAGACCAGCGATGAGGAAACAGCTTTCCTGCTCTCCCCCCGACCTTCGGTGAGGAAAGAACACTCTCCTGTTGCAATCATCAACAAGGAAAGAATCCGCTCTCCGTCTGATCACCGATGAAGCAATACCTGTCTCCTCGTGACCACCGAGACTACCAACACAGGTGTTTGCCCCTGGAAGGCAAAGGCACCTGAGGCTTTTCCTTTCTCCCATCTCCTCTGGGGTCCTGAGGGCTGCAGGAGTCTGCGCCCCTCACCCAAGGGTCCCGAGTGAACTGTGTTTAGTATCTGTATGTGCGGCAGCACCACCCTTCTGAACCTCCGGGCCGGACCGGGAGGCGCGTGCCCGACACTTGCCCTTCACCGAGCTCTGTGCATTGGCACATTGACATCTCCTCTGAACTTTCTAGAAATGTGGCCTGTCACACCCGTAGTCCTGCTGAATCCGACCACAAATTGGAAGAGGCTCCGTGTAACTGAGAGTGTATCAAAATCTGAGCAATGCTGGAGAGAACCACGGTGCCTTGGGCTCGATGCCAAAGTGCTTGGATGATTCCAGCAAAATCTGGCCTCCAGTCAGATCCAGAAGGGCCATGGGACTTGCCATCCAGGTGTCCCCACCCAGGGCAGGGTGGGGAGGGCTGTCTACCAGCAGGGGGCAGGGGTGGGGCCAGATCCAGGGCTGAAGTTGTTTGTTCACTGCTGAGTTCAAGTCCAGTGTTGGGGAGAGGGGCCAAGGCGTGTGTGCACAGTACGCACCAAGAGGGAGCCAGGGGAGGCCAGGAGAGGCCCCAGGAGGGGGCTGGGCACCTTGCCCTTCTCTACCCCTCAAAACAGAACCCCCCAAATTTTACTACTTACTTTTGAGTGATTGAGTTTTGGATAGATCCAAGGTTTTTCTTTTTTCTTCCTCCTCCTCCTCTTCCTCCTCCTCCTCCTCTTCTTCTCCTTCTCCTTCTCCTCCTCCTCCTCCTCCTCCTCCTCCTCCTCCTCCTCCTCCT